>CM037792.1:47285237-47335237 GCA_021229015.1 Solen grandis | reverse complement strand
GATTTGCATGATTACTGCAGCCAATTTAACTGCACTGTATCACTCCGCGATCAGCAGCGTACCAATGCATTGCGATACTGTACATCAGGTTCAGAAGTGCTGCAGTAAAGGCGCCTCGATAGCGATAGGTTTGCAATTTATTAATAGAATCAGGGTCATGACTCTTACCCCGGGTCATCAGGAAACAAATCAAAGCGCTGAAGGCACTGAGAAACTGTCGACGGGGTCATTAAATAAAGAGCGAGTTCCGCGGTCTTGCTAGTAACTAGAGTTGCAGTAAAACGTGCGAGTTTTGGCGTTAATGACCTTTCAACTCTGCCAAAAAACTGGTATTAGAATTATAGCAAGTTCATGTAAATCCTGCATACAGTCTCTAAGTGCGACGGAACGCTTTGATTAATAAATGGCACATTGCTGGTGACGATGCAAATGATCTAACCTACTCGAACAACTAACCGGTAAACATGTCTTCAGATTGTTTTATGGACCACTGTATTGCTGAACTGGATCACTAATAAGAGGTCAAAACATGTTTGTAGGATATGGGCCAATTTATCTAATCGACCTAAAACAACTTCCTTTGCAGACTTACATCGATCAAGAGCTGACGTTGGCCGCCCGCCGATAATACATTTCATACGAAGAGACTAGAGTTATTTGTTGAAGAATTTCAACGTTTATGCTGTGTATAATTTGACGACTAAGTATTTGCGCATAACTAATGTCGATGAGAAAACTGTCCGTTGGTTAACATGTCGATCTACCTGACATAAAATTTATTTATTTTATCGAAAGAGTCGTAGCCACAGTAGAATGGCATTGCCTGTAGTCTACATTAACATTTAAACACTGGACTGTTTAGAAGTAACAAATCATTTATTTACTGTGTGCACATAGATGAATGCTTGAATATTTTAACCGAAATCCTGTCATTTCAAGACATGCATCATTAGTTATTCAAGCTAGCTTAAATATCAATGTTTAGATGCCCCATCAAATTAACTGCTAACATTTCGCTTAAAATGTCTTTAGTTGCATCATGGAAGCATTAGTTGCTAAGTTGTTGTACTTGTAGTTGCTGACTTATTTTATCTTAGCCCCTCAACGCTGTTGGTACGAGTCCCGGACTAGTCAATCCAGTTGGGTCCACATTGGGAATGGAGGACACAAGCCGTGATATACCAAAATCGTAAAAATGATACTGGTTTAGCTCCCCTGCAAGGCGCTCAGCATATAAGGGCAGTTCCGGGACTGGTTGGCCCAGTGTCAGGATAATGTGACTGGGTGTGGTATCATGTCACATGTCTACAACGTGATTCTACAGCGTGGCAGTACTATATCTGTCTCAAGTAGACATAGTCTCCAAATGACTGAAATATTGTCTCTAGGACGTTAAACCTAACAAACAAACACACAAACATCAATCCAGTTGACATGCGGTAGGTCGGTGGTTCTTCCTGTGTACGTGTTCTATTTGTAATTAGTTGGACTGATACACTCGCATTGATGTTTACAACAACAGCACGAGTAATTTGATCTCCTAAAGCAGCTCGTTCACAGATGATCGGTAGAAATTAAAAAAGAAATATTTTCTACTCTCAGACAAAATCGGTTGAATATAGAATAAGGTATTTCCGAAGCCGGTGCTTGGGATACCACGTGACATGTTCCGCAACATTGCGTCTTCAGTCGTTCAGGGTATTGATTTTGTAGTGAAGAAAATCTAAATAAAGGTTTTATATTTCTAAATATAGTTTCAATACCGTCCGTGACGGTATTGCTGTGATGGGAAAACCGTCCAAGTTTTACAATAACATGGGATTGCATTGGGTGACCATGCGTCTGTAGATGGGTACTGATAGACATAATACACATATACAGTTAAAAAATCAAATTCTTATTCAATGACCATCTGTGAACGAGCTGCTTCAAGAGTAGGCGCAGTCTATGAATACAAAACATAAAAAAAAACTATTAACTTGATTTTTTTTCCGAATACCATTTGTGAGAAAAAGCATCATCTCTATCATGCTAAATTTATTCATATTGTATTATTTCTGTAACAATGTTTAATCTTTATTCAACATCCGCGTTTGAAACACGCACAAGATACAAATGTATTATATATTTGTTTGTCCTCATTTAAATATTCTTATTTTTTATCTGTAAGGAACCTCATACGAATTTATATTAAAATCAAAGCGATATTCTAACTTATTGTTAACAATAACAATATAGAACATGGTTATTATAACCAACAGTTTTATACAGTATCATATCAATTATGAAAAGTTACGGTTAAAAGATGTTTGTATTTCTAAACGTTATATTATAGAATAATAGTTATTATTATTTAAAGTTAACTGAATCATTTGCTTACATAACCAATTAAACTCACCATAAATCATAAATTGTTATTTAAATCTAAAATGACCCATTTTAATTTTCAGGTTTGTTAAAGACATTCGATTTTAGGGCTAAAGAGGGATATCTGAAAACAAGATAGAAAAAAGATAACAGAATAAAATGGAGGAAAACGGATTAACCCATGGCAATTAATGTGAAATAGTTTAAAATAAATCCGAGTCAGTATGATTTGACATTTAACTTTGTACGTGGTCAAAGCATTTTTATATTCCCATATATTTGCACCATTTTTTTTTCGGCGTAGCTGTAAAATGATTTGACCAACTTCTTAAACCAATCAAATGTTGGTATTTAAATGAAGCCAGAGTAAATACAATAATATCATTGGCTTGTATAATTTATATTTAGGATATTTAGGATATCCAACTTAAAATGGTAGTTTCAGGTTTTATATATCTTTCTACTTGATATTACAGGTTTCTTTTTCAGTTTAAAATAAAAGGTAACACAGTAATGAAAGTTTAAAACTTCTTTATCAATTTAGGAATGCTGCGTTGGCTATATGATTTAAAGCAACTAAATTAAAAGCTGGAGTGTGTCTATTTTTAGACCACAACTTCCCCTAATTTGTAAAAGTGGGTTAGGCCTTCAGGGGAGGTAACTACAGCGGAGGAGTTGTGCAGTTTGTTGTGCTGATCGGAAAGCAATAATCAGATATACGCGATGATCTTTCGGGTTCGCTTGGTTACTTACGAATTGTCTTTACTTTAAAAAATCAGCAAGTGCATGATATTGAATCGAAACTGGTAGATTAGCTTTTTTTAGTTTGTAAATTAAATCCGTTTTGTTATATAGTCTTCACAATACCTCCCATAATTTTGGTATTATAAACACTTTTGCTAAAGTTTTCAACTTCATAATAGTTTTTAATCTGTTTTCCATGTTACAATTGACAATTGTTTAGCTACGCCGAACATCTTTTTTATATAAGATATTTCTTGTTTCTTATCCAGTTAAAATTGATCATAAAACACTCTTAATGTTCTAAAAGTCCGGGCTCTTAACTGTTTTCTAACTTAACATGGCGTCCTCATCCGTCCCGTAAGTGTCATTTAAGTTTTCAGCTTGTGAAGTAAGCGCATGCGAGAAAAGTGAATGTGATCAGTCATGTGACGGCATGTCGATATAAAATTTCTACAAATAAGTTTTTAATTCTATACAAAGATGTTATCCCGGTTCGAAAACGTTATAGTATGTGATGGAGAAACTACCATTCTTTACAACAATGAAATGATTCATAGGCAGACCATGTGTCTGTAGTTCGGTACTGATAGAGGGTAAACACACAGAAAGTTTTAAATTAAATTCGTAGTCAATGAACAAATGTAATCACGCAACTTCTAAATTTGAATATATCGCCTTGATACCAGGATATGCAAATACGAAGTTAATTTGTCACCTTATGCACAATACAATAGACAATACAATACAACACATGGACCAATAGAACAGTCTTTATAGGCATATGTAAACAGCAATTGCTGGAATATCATGCCATTTATTGGTGTAATAGATATAACGAAAGCATTAATTAATTCTTGACTATTATATAGTACACTTCTTATGATCAAGTAATAAATCTATGTCTATCTTATTTAAAGTAACCTAACAAAGTACCAGTTGAAACGCAATCTCCAATTATTCCACTTAAAATCGATCCGGTCACGATAATTACATCTAGAATCAGATGTCCTTGTTTTATTTATCATCCTCTAATAGGCGTCGCTCGAAATAACACTTTATCATCTCACACCCAGAGGACCATATTGTTTGGAACATTTTTTAAAAGTAATTCCCCTGTCAACTGTGCTGACAAAGGATCTAGAGTGTGCGTGTCCATATTATATCTAATCGTGTGAAGATATGAATAATAATAATAATAAAAAAATACATTTTGACCTCCTAACACGAGTACAAGTTAATCACCTAATTCGAGTTGCACTGCCGACAAGCATTGCTCGCGCAAAATATACGAGTATTATTGATTGATTAGAGTGAGCCTTTCAATTTACTGAATTCATCTTTATAAAAGTTATATTGATTTTAGATAGTCGTGTATTGCCTGACTTCACGCACAGATCATTGACAATGTTTATGAGATAATGAGATATAATATCAAATGGTTGTGAATTTCACAGGACTCAATTAAAAGTGAGGTTGAGCATTTTAGTTATATATAAATATATATATATTTGAGAAATATCCACGGATGTTGATCACAACCATCATCATAGAAGAGGTTTCAGATGTAATTATTTGTGCCTTTCTTTAGTAACTTTGCGTAAACTGAGCCAACTATTTAAAATCAAAGCGCTGACAGCGCTGAGAGAACAGGGTTTTTAATGAGATTATGTCGCATTTCTTGTGTTTATCAAAGTAAATTTGATAAAAGTGGATCAAAGTTTCACGCAATGCCAATTAACCCAATGTTCTAAACCTGCTTAACTTGCGTTAACATTGTCATTACAAGAAAAGACGAAATACACCATTTGTTTTAAATGACCTGCTAATAATAAGCACATCGACACTCTTACTATTCACCATTTTATAAGATTTATATCAATATTTGTATTTAAATCAAAAGGAAGTAAATCTTAAACTAAACTTTCTTTTTAACATAGGCAAATTGATGATATTTAATATTACAAAAATATAAAATAGAATATTTAATTTTGCAAAAATATTTAAAAAAAAAAGAATAAAAAAAGTGTTCTCCAGCTAGGAATCGGACCGACTACCCTAACTTGCATCGACTATTGGTCAAATAAACTAACTATCTTACCGACTAAATTGATGGAAAAGCTGATTCTATAGATGGAATTATAAACTGTACATATCTTATCTGGCGCTGGAAATTTCAGCCTATGCTGGTTCAAAATATTTCCGAATGATGTGCGATTTATTCGTTTGTGAAGGTACTTAATAAACACGTTATCGATTATCTACCCATTTTAATTCAGTTTCAACTTCGATAATGCTATCGTACTAAAATAAGCATGAAAAGTATTACCATTTAGTGATAAGACAGAAAATAAGATCTTTTGATCTTTATTTCCGTGTGATAGAATGGGGGAAGAAAATATAGATATCTAAATATAGCATCGGAATGTGCGATGCAGAAATGTGTTCTACAATACAACAGCATTGCAAGCAATCCGGTTCAAAATGGTAAGAAATGACGACAAATATACAAAAATAATTTCATGTCGTATTATTTAGGCCCAAAGACAATAAAGAAAAACGAAAAATGTTTCAGAATAGCAATTGCTTTATAGTTTGTTGGTTGATTTTATGGTAATTGAGTGGCCGTTGGTTATTGTCATTAAAAAGCCTTGTTTACCATGCTTAAAAAATAATTAACAATAATTATTAATCTATTGGGCATCAGAATGTATCGGGTGATAAAACAAACCATCAAACAACTAGGCCTTAGTTTGCAGTAGGATGATATGCTTGTCAATCTTTAATATCTTTTTTAAACGGGTCAGTGCATTTAGAGTACTGAAAAGCGGTATCAGAACATAAACTGTTTCAAAGGCTTATCGATTTTCCCGAACGCAAAACAAAAACGTTCCAAAGGACTGCTTTGTAGGCCACTCAGTTTCATTTTATAATGTATGGTAGAGAAACCTTAATGTGCGTTTTCAGCCATTTGGAAACAGTGTCTCGGTGCATTGAACGCTGATATCATATGGGAGAAACAGTTTGACTTAAGCATATTTTTTATATAAACGCAGTTATTCATTTCATAAACTTACGTCATTTACCTTCGTATTTGTATCACAGTTAACCCTTTCCCTCATAGAGGAAACCATGAAAAGACCTATGCGAAGAGCATAAAACCAGATCAGACTGCGAGTAACTCGCAGGCTGATCAGGTTTTATGCTGTTCGCTGCTCCTCAGTAGTCTGGAAATGAGGATTTTGTAATTAAATTTGGTAAGGTTTAACTGTGGTTTTCTGTAGATAAGGCTTTATGTGGTACCTACTGAGTGCGTCAAAATGAGTCTATATGAGGGAAAGGGTTAACCGTAGATTGTACGTTTACCGATTATTGCCCTAATTAGGGCTCTCCTATTATCAAACGGGGGCCTCCGTGGCCGAGAGGGTAAAGTCGCTGACTTTAATATTCACTCAACCCCTCACCGCAAGGGTTCGACTCCCGGTAGTGTCAGTCGGATGTTCATGTATGAAAGCCTTCTAGCTGGCTTGCGGTAGGTTGTGGTTCTCCGTGTATTCGGGGTCTTCCTCAATCTGTATTTAGCTGGACGTCGCTATATTACTGAAATACTGTCGAAGCGACGGTAAACTCAAATAGTCATAGTCAAGTCAGTCCTATTATAAAAGGTTTCTTTTCACATATCTGCTATAAAGACTTCGAATCGATACGCTCATGATAGCCAAATTGATTAATATATCAGTTCTTATATATATATATATATATATATATATACGTGCGTGTGTGTCTTTTGTTTTCAAAGAAAAGTTACTGTGCAATCACTCATAAGTTTTATTGCTGATGTTTCTTTTCAGCCTTGATTATTTAGAACATGATAGAGGAAGCACAGCAGTTGCAGATATTAGTATTTCCGAAACGAGTGTTTTCCTCTTATGTTAATAAATAATAAAAAGTACCGATTGAAATAAATGCCCTTGTCGTGAAAGTAATGTATAGTATACAGAAGGAAATCTATAAAAAAACATTTGTAAATAATTTTATTGGTTTTATAATGTAATATAAAAGCTCAATAATAAACAACTTAAGTTGTTTTGTGTCTTTGTCATTACAAACAGATATTGTATTTTGTCCAAAACGTATCTTTTAACTTGATTCAGTTACAATAATGATACAAACAGATATATAAAAATACATTATTTTTGGGTGTATTTTTGAAAGGTAATGAAGTATGTTTTAACGAAAGAGCTATCACTTATCTGATATAATAATGCATTATTATAAGGAAGAATCTTAAAGTTCCCAAACACAATTTTTCGAAATAAATCATTTTTTTTTCTCATCTATTTGTGCAAGTTGTTGTCTTAAATTTTATGTTCTACAGAAAGAAAACTGTTTACAAGCAATCTTTCTTAATAGATCAAAGAATGATAATGGACAAAACACAACTCAACGAAATGATTGGCAGTAACAAATATATCAACTGTGAAATAATCAATTATAAAAACAATAGCATTACCAGCATGCAATATCGTAAACAAAAATCATTTAACAACAAGTCCTGTTTAAAAACAAAACGCAGGATCTTTCAATACATTTCCTTCAAACATCGCCGTTAAATACATAAAATTGTCAATTAACGTTTTGAGATATATACAATAAAAATGACATTTCAATTTCCTTGAAACTATGAGGTTATTCGATCAATAGTATTGTTGTTATTTTGTATCAGCTTCAAAACCCAGCTTAAATATATTAAATTAAAAAAGTAATACCCGATTCCATAATATGAAATAAGCCTCCTAGAGGGAGCATATCATTCCATATAAATTCCATACTCAGTTTATTTTCTATAATTAATAAATATATGAATATTCAGATAATGGTTTTACTTTAAAATGTCTTAACTTAATAAAATCCTTTATTCATTATGAAAACGATAACAAGTTACTTTGAAAGTATATTTCATGTACAAGAGGAAAAACATCGCACGTGACGTCACTCATTCATTTGTAAACATAAATTATATTCATGTTTTGTATGTATCAGTATATCTGAAAACAGTCGTCATAAACTGAAAAGAAAAGCACATATGGTCTCAATGTCCCCAAAGAACTGGCTTACAGACAACCTCACATATACCATTATCTGCGATCGGTCCTTTCAAGAATAATAGGTTAATACGCCAAATTAGAATAATAAATACCTTATGTATCTGATTAACATGATGAAAATCTTAAAGTATGAATTATTGCCTACACAATACTATTATCGTTTTCTTTTCAGGTGTGTGCGGCCTCTAATGGACGAGAGTTACAAACACTGTTTCTTATTGCATCGTAGCAGTTTACAAAAACGATTGAATTAGTGATGCTATAATTAAGTTGAAGCTTTTAAAAGGGAACTGTTATCTGATAAGCAAAAGAAAAAAGGCCCTTAATATACGATTCGTACAATAAGCGATAACTACTGGTAATGTGCATTTGTGTCAATATTAAAGTCTGTATTTGACTTGTTGACGTGACCCCTGAGACACTGAAATATATATCCTATAATACAACTGAAATTAGCTGGTATTGATGGACGTAATTCAAACAGATAGTTTAAAATCACATTCCTAGTCAATGACCATCTGTGGACAAGCTGCTTTAAAGATATCTTATATTTAGGTAAAAGATCTTATTTTATTCAAGAGACAATAGAAAGATAGCATACGTCAAAAAGCACAGATCATAATTGATGCAACACAATTCAACTGTTTTAAACAGTAGCGCTGTGTGTATATGAAATTAGATTTGAAAGACATCAGATATAAAATTGGATTTTTATTAGGATAAAGGTAAGTGAAAATTTTGACACTGTTAAGAATTAATATATGTCGTTAAAATGTAACTGATATACCCCATTTGTTTAGAGGTCAGAGTATAAATGTAATCCCGAAACCTAAAATTATGTGACTGGGGTAACGTATAGACTGTGCTATATCTATGGCATGCAGAAGAATCATAAAAAAATATCGACCTGAAATATAAAACTGTTATTTTCAGTCAAAGTATTTCGAATCAAATCTTCTAGCATACCTGTAAGAGTATAAAGTAACGTATACATGTATGGCCAAGGACTGTCATTCAAAAGATCTTTTCTTTGAAGTAAGACGTACGTTATTTTATTTCAAATATGTATTGTAATATCCAAATAAGATCATATGATTCATATATTATACTTTTGTATATTTACCTTGAAAAGATTTTTGTTTTAACAATATTTTTATATTTTCCTATTAGACATTACAATGCTCTACTTCAGATTTGTTTTGTAAAATATTGTTGAGTTATAGCTGTCCAAGTCCGTGATCACCATGTTATTGCCGTATGGATGAAAACAGATAGCCCTCGGCCTTCTGATTTCGTCCACCCTTTTCAATAAAACTTCTTTTAATTCCCCTTTGTTGTTGACCTTGTGGATATTAGCTGAATCTTTTCCGCAAATATATAAATAATTGTTCCTGTCCGTAGCAACACCAGTGGGGTAGCTAAGCTCTACATTCTCGTAGATGAATTTCATTTCTCCTTCCAGTGTGAGAGCATATACGCAATCGGATGACGAGTCTGACACATATATGACAACATTGAAAAAGTCGGTAGTGATATGGAGTGGGCATCGCAAGATGCGTTGACTCATGTAAGTTGGCTGGATATTGTATAACAGCTGCCCATGCTCGCTATATACCCTTAACGACGAATCTTTGCTCCATGGATCACAAGTAATCACAAAAAAGTCCCGAATTTTACAGATCCCAAAACATTCCGAACGTGTTTTAAAGTGTCCGACAATATGAAGATGGGGTTCACACTCAACAAAGTAAACTGCCTGCATTTTCGGAACAGTGACTGCAACTTTGCCTAAGCAAATGCTTGTTGTGTCCCAGGGGCACTTTTCCATTGACAACCTATCACAGACCAATCCCATTTTGTTCACCCGCTTTATTAATCCGTTAAAGCTATCAACCAGTAAAACATCTTCAGGGGATACATATGTGCAACCAGTGAAGCAACACCTTGTCACATCTTCATCTGTGCAAGGAACTCGCTCCAACATGGTTGTTTCATCTTCGCCTTCACTGCCAGTTGCGTCCGTGGACATGAATGGGGGCAGCATGGGGGTCTCCTCGCGAGTAGCCACGTGTCCAACATACATTAACTCTAGAAAAGCCTTAGTTTCCTCCGTGTAACGAATTTCATATTGAAAACGAGGTGCCTGCTCTACAAGATTGCGGGTTAGGGCTTCTAGATTTTTGGCATCTTTGCTCGATTCGGATATGATCGCCTGATATTTTTCAAAGTCATTGAATTCCTCGTTGACCTAAAAAAGAGAGAAAAAGCAAAATTTGAGTTTCACGAGGTTATGTTTTAATAGTTGGAACTATTATTTGTTTTCTTATAATGGTAAAATACATATTAACATTGTTTTAAAAATACTGCATCAATAGCGTTAAAAAAAAATTAAAATTATCATCTTATATAACTACAGTATATAAACTCATATTATAAACTGTTGATTATACAAAATACAATGTACTTTACTGTGATAAGAACGTTCAAAGTACGTTGCAATTGATAAAACTGAAAACTCTTTTAATCATTTTAATTTTTAATTTTTTTTTTATTAAACTACATTTAAACTGACATTACACTACAAAAGTTGCATAAACCAATCAATAAGATAAAATCATTGCCAGTGAAATGAGTTCCTTTGAGGTTGATCGGTCTTTAAACGCATGAATGAATAAAACGCACGAAAATAAACATTTCAAAAAGCTTTTGGAATACTTTTAAGCGTTCTTGTAAGGTGTTGATCTGAAACCGTTTGTTCCCACTAGTTTATATCTAGTAAATTGTTCTTTTTGATGATTAAATTATTACTTTTACCTTCATAAGGATATTTAATGAAAGCGTCAACGCATTGCACATGTATATACAACCATGATGAAATCATCTATAATAAATTAAAAAATCGAACATCGATATACTTCTATTGAACATGAACTTAGCAAATTGCGAGTGGAAAAAAACACATGTCGCTGACAAATAGGGTATGAATTCATTCATCACATGCCTGCAATTCGCACTGATCAATGTTGCTTTTAGATATTATGATATTATGAATAAAACGTTTGTGATGTGTTATCATATATTTATCTTGTGCAATAACAATTTTCGAAGCAATTGCATGGTGTGTGTACAACATGATATTATATATTTGTGTATCTAGCAATTCTTAATGTGAAATAAGAAAGTGTGCATTCTATTTAAAGTAAAACTTTATTTTAAATATTATAAGTGATACATATGTTTAAAAATATAGTTTGTGTATATATTTGTGTGAATAGTATTGGATATTGAAGCAAAAATATTTTAAATATCATGTAATATTTTAATAAATGTTTGATTTTTATAATGATGAAACATTGTCAATTCAATACCGATTCCATATACGAGTATTTATTGTACATGAAGGTCTCTGGTCTATAATTCAACATAAGAAAATAATGAAATATGTAGTAGACGTGCCACCATACTGCCTATTTTCAACTGCATCATTAATCTTGAAACCAATATTGCTAAAATTTTAACTATTTGATCATTGTCACCTTTTAAATAAGTTATAAAATGAAATATGGTGTCTCTGACCATTTTACCAATTGAAATAAAAACTCATTCTAATTTTTCTTATTTGATAATTTTTTTTAATATGAGGAAGACACTAACACTTTAGATGTTCAAATCATAAAATAATTATACCAGAATGTAAAACAAAATATACTTGCAATCTTTTAACAAAGATAATATTTGTGCAATTGAAGATGTTATGTTCTTTTTTTCCCCATTTTTCGAATGTCTTAAATATGAGAAAATCAGAACAAGTTATCTCCTTAATTGTCATGCCAGTATCTTTATGATGATGAAATAAAAGAAAGAGATGAGGAATAGATTCGGAGCTGATAAATAATAATTATCTTGATTCTTTACATGGCTATCAAAATTCGAGGACCAACGAATGCATTACCCAATCATAATTTACATTTTTGTCTTCGGAATGACGAACAGACTGACAGACAAGGTAATTCCAGCATACCCACAGGGTGCTTGATGTAAGGATATAAATATCCGAAACCGCAATATACTATAAGTGTAAATCGCAAGGTTAATGAAACACATTTGTTTAGTACTTGGCTAGTTCAAATTTTTAACCGTAAAGCACATTTTTTGTGCTTGCTAGTTTAAAGACTGGTTTGCTAATGATCCGCAACATACCACAAATGTACAGTATTGTTAGTAAAGCACATTTTTGTACTTGTCTAGTTCAAAGATTGTTTTGCTAATGACCCGCAACATACCACAAGTGTTACTTGGCTAGTGTAAAGACTGGTTTGCTAATGACTGGATGAAGATTAACCAATGTTTGTATCCTTGACCCTCATGTGCTGTACACAACATATTGTTTACTTATTGTATCTAGTGACAATGAATATGGCCAATCAATAGAAAACAAAACGAAAATTGTTGTAGGGCAGATAGAAGTAATTAAATCAATAAATCTTCATATTCGCAAAATCGATTTCCCCGCCACTGGGAGTAACCGTTTCAATTTCTTTTATGATATGTTAAGGATGACGTATATTATTACATTTTAAGTGTGAATTGGTGGATATAATTCCAATTTGTCGATGAAACTTCAATTAGCTTGACCGTTGTGTTTCCACAGTCTGAGTATATTTGTTAAGGTAGTCTAATGATATTTATCCTTCCTTAACAAGCTTTTAGAGAGGATTGTTGTCATAGTTACCATATTACCAGCAGTATATGTATTAGTGAAACGAATCACTAGCAGACAAAGCTATATACACATTAATGTATATAAATATAGTTTGATTAAAAGAAAGAATATGCCACTAAAATATAAAATGGTAAATAGTGAATGACGGAATTAGACTCGGTGATACAAAGATTAATGCTTTACAACATTTTTCATTACCCATACCTGTCCTTTCATCTACATAACAAAACAACGGAATCAGTCACCGAAACTCTCACCCGACACACACACACACACACACACACACACACACACACACACTAATATATATATTATTCGTTTATATTTACCAATTCGACTAAAACAATGTCACTGAAAGAAAGTTGAACTGCTTCTAATCTTATGATAAATACAACTTAAAGATGAGGTGATTGAAATTGGAATAAAATAATTCACTGCAGTGTGAAGCACATGTATATAGGATAGAATTATATAAAACAACACTAGCAGAGAGCATTTAGATTTAAAAGAAAACAATGAGACGAAAACTCAAAATCATTATTTACTAATAGATAAAAATGCTAAATTTTACAGGACATTGGGAAAAGGAGTACTTATATAATGGTAAACATAAAAGCCTTTTAAATATATCAATATTGAAAAAAGATGAAAAAATAACACACACACACACACACACACACACACACACACACACAAGAACATTTTTAAAATGAAATAAAATATAATATTTGTAGTTTGCTAAGCACTACAAATCATGTGTCACTGTGGAATTGAAATGGTCATCACTTTTATATATTTGTCTGTATCTCTTGAATTTTCACAACCATCCTTTACAAACCCAAACCTTTGATTAAATGCAAACATCTCAAAGTACATCTTACATTTGAGATTTCAAAACAACAACAACAACAACAACAATAAAAAAGCAAAACGTTTTCTATTTAAATTTCACATTTTTTTTTCAATTCATTTTTTATATTTAATCTTGATTGCTTTCAATTTAAAGAAAAAGACTGCTGTATAATTTTTTAAAATTCATACCTTTACATAACAAAAAATGTCCATTTTAGTACAAAAATAATACTTCCAAGTAAAGTATTGAACAATTTCTTTTAGATGAGTATACTATTGGTGCTTAGCAAGCTTTGAGAAGTATAAAATCTGTGTCTTGACGATTCCTCAATTTTCAATTTTCCTCAAAACGTATAAAAGACATTTCTAATAACTTATAAAAATAATAAATACCATTTCTTATGACTTGTTATAAATACCATTTCAAATTACTTATACTGGTACTTCTATTAACTTATAAATGACATTTCTATATCAGATTACTGTTAGGTACAAGTGACCATTACATTTCACAAACATACCTGCAAGGATTGCCAGACAATACGGCTGTCGTGACGAAGTTTGTGACACGAGGTTTTCTGTCTTGAAACAAGCGTCGTGTTCTCCTCATGGAAACCCTTAAACCGTGCCAAAAACTCTGTCTTTATCTGTATAGAAAAAGTAAGAGCATAAAGTGAAAATATGCATCTGCTGTTAGCAATTGCATTCTCATGTTCCAACACGACTTCGTGTTCTCGCTGCTTCATAATGCGTATTCCACTGGGGTTTTTGGTTTTTGTTGCTTACACATTTTCATTCGACTGGTGAAGTGATAAAATTGTGACGTCAGAGCGTTATGTACTTACCCAATGAAGAAAATTCTCCGTTGGTAACCTCTAAATGACTTTCAAGATTAAAACAAGTACATATAAGTGATATTTGAAATGAAATACATACTTAATCAAACAACTCATCGTATAATTTAGCTTAACAGAAATCTATAAATTCTAAATAAACTATATAGCCACATCCGATCAAGCAGTACGTTGTGTAGATATTTGTATATGTGTAGATATTTGTATAGGTGTAGATATATGTATGTGTAGATATTTGTATATGTGTAGATATTTGTATATGTGTAGATTGGTTCGGTTCGATTTACTTCCGGTTGCGTGGTTATGTCGTAGACTGTAAATTTGGCTGAGCTCTGTGGTTGCAACAAACAATATAGTGCAAGTATAGGGGGATATATGAACATTTAATGATTACTGAGCCGTTGAAAGAGACATATGCGAGTTTTAGGCTATTAGAGGCTTTTAAATGGTTATTAGTATGATATAAGTAGTTTTATCTGACTTTAAGATATATCGAATCGAAATACTTCAGTTCATTAGTAACCCCCGCACCCCACGCCACACACACACACACACACACACACACACACTTACACAATTAATGAATTAGACGCGTATATTTACTAAATTAACAACGTTACGAGCTCTTTGCATGAACAAGTCTTTGATACTGAATGAAAATTCAATTTCATTCAAACTGTGGGTATATATTAATTTCAGCATGCTTATAAACAATATTTAAAATCATTGATCTGTGTTTAAATTTGTTAATTGTTCTTATAAAGAATTCGAGATTGTCGAGTTGAAAAGTCAAAAACTGTCAAAAATTGAGTCGCTCATTTACTTTTACTGAAACTGGTCGACTGGGATCTTAAAAAGATGTATAATGTTTATGAGCAGTCTTTTTAATTCCTATGATATACATGTAATTTTTAATATTTCAAAAATTTGTCCTCTTAAGGACTGATTAAAATAAGAAAAAAATGTACTATAATATACATATAATTATAAATAATTAAAAATGTTCTTATTTCTTTGGAAATTTAATTTTAATTTTTTGCGAAAACATTACTTTCAATATTGATTAGGTCTGCTATTTGACCCTCCATTATCTTTAAATCAACACATTCAGTAAAATTATTGACTTTTCCTAACAGCAAGTTTCTAGATAATTCATGTGCAAGGACACGTTCAGAGTGATATCCATTACTGTCAATTTTTTCTTAAAAACAATTGAACACTAGGTTTACTTGTGAGCAGGACTCTGGACAATGGAAATTGTGGACAGTGTGAAAGATATTGATTCTTTTTTTCCTGAAATTGAGTTCAATCTTTCAAAGCCCGAACAGCAATGACGTAATCTTTTGATTTATGCTCACCCCATCAAATCTTAAACAAATATTTTGAATACGTCAGCAGGAAATCCGGTGGTCCTCTCTATCAATGATTTGTCTGTGATTTAATAATCACACTTGAACAAGAGTACAAGTGTTCTATTGCACTTTTGAGTACACTCATATTCTCTTACATCTATATGAAACGTGTATTACGTAATTATTCAATATTCAAAGTTGCAAAAGGACCAATTGGCTTCGACACCAGTTAGTGCAAATATATCCCATTCTTCTAAGAGTACAAGTTCAGAACCACTAACAACGTCATTTTACCAGTTCTACCTACAATTCCTTTATATACATTTTTTGTCGCCGAGTTTGTTTTTCTTTAAATCCACCGGCCCCTATTTTCCAAAAAGAATTTCATAGACACGCGTGACTTAAATAACTGACAGTTATTTTATTTACATATCTAATAAAGTTTTTAAAATCGACTATATTGTGTCAATGTGATTTATTTAATTTTTCTGCGTAATTCGAAAGCAATTTAAAACAGAGTGACATTTCATTTTAAAAGTATATATAAAAGTAAAGTTCTCACCGTCAAAAAATTGTCAAACATATTTTCCATCAGCTCATTCACTTCATCAATAACTTCTTGCTTTCTTACACAAAGATACTGTCGCATGTTCACGCGGTCTTCAATGATTTTCCCTGCATAGTCATACAAATTCTGCAACGTCTCCTTGCTTGTTGCAACGCTCATCAGGTCGAATGTATCAACAAATGATGCATTGCTGCTTCCTTTAAATAGAAAAAAATACGTGTTAAGTTCATGTATTACAGACAATCTGAAACATAAAATATGATCCCGAGTAAAACGACATTATGTAAATACAAACTTCTTTTAAGATACACGAGATACATTGGAGCTAATGTTGGTCATTGATAAGTTCACTAGCCGACACATTTATTAAGTGCCCTTAATTAAGAAAACTCGTCTACCCGGCCGGTGACATGACTGGAATTAGTGACTTTGCAAAAAAAGAAGTACTTTATCTGTCACACGCAAAAAGTAACACCATCAGTCACTGAAAAAAATCTTGTGTAATATCTGAACAAAAATACTGAAGCACACTGGCCTTGATGACAAAGATCACAGAGATAAAAAATTTACATTCGAATATGAGAGAGACAAGACGTCAATGAAACCAATTCATTAATCTTTCGCGTCTGTATTTCAGACCAAAACTCAAAGTAATGTCAATAATATTAACCCAAAAAGAGTTCAACAGATGTGGAAGATGTCTCGTATGAGCTGCAGTCCTTTAAAACGGGTCACCTTAATTCAAAGGGTCTATGAATATACATATATTCACATTCAAATGATTGATGATTTAGGATATCAAATCACTATTTAGTTGGCGATCAGCATTACCTGTATCTCTAGGACTAGATGAGTGCAATACCATGTGTACATTATCATAGTATTACAACTTACGTGTATACATGTATGTCGGCATCCATATATTTAACACAATTTTAGCAATATATACCGCATGTATCATTTACGATAATAACTTTAACATATAGCGATATGTCGCATGTAACAATAGACCAGAAGGAATTGTTTTTAGTATTTTATTTTTACCATCTTTTACTCGGTCATTTCGAGCAATAAATGTATGTAGTATTGTATTTATTTGTTACATAATATCATAATTAAACTATGGATATTTTATTGATATACCAGATTGAAAAACGACGAGATGTTGCGATTATGTTATTTTCGCGTTCAAAGCGATACTTGCGAAATTTCTCGTAAATACATACGAAAATAAAATAAGTTATTTTCGTAACATTTCATAATACTTTTTTTATGTTGTCCTTATGAAAATGAGTGAAACTGATGGGTTATTGTTCCTATAGGGTTCTGATAAACGACTGCTATGTCCCATACATACATACATACATAGTGTGTGATGTAATAATACGTACCAAAAACAGAACTTCGACTCGAGATTGGTGAACTGTATGTAGACCCCTGACCATCGGACAGCCTGTCATACTGAAAGCGGCGGTAAGTCCTTGGAGAAGAACTGTGTTCATCGGATAGTTTTCTAAATAACCGAAAACGACTTTGCTTTGAAACTAATGGAATTTGTGGTGTCTTTTCTGTATGGATAGCGATATTGTCTTGTTCGTTCTTATTTTGACCTGTTAAGTTAGATGACAATATTGTATTGTCATCTGTTGGACCATCTTCCTCGATTGAAGAACTTTCCTGTTTTGATTTTTTCTTCTCTTTTTTATAGTCCTTATCCCTTTTCGGTAAAGAATGCTCAAGTGTTTCATTCTTTTCTTTATTTTGCTTTTTATTTGACTTATTTTTCTCATTTCCAGCAATCTGTTTTTGTCCATGTTTGGTTTCGTTACTGTCTTTTTTATTGTCCGGCTTTGATTTCTCCGACGAAGAAATATTGCCTTCCTTTGTTTTACCTTTATCTTTTTCTTTTTTAGATTTATCAGTTTTTTTAGAATCACCATGTTTCTTTCCACTGGCACTTTTTTCTTTATTTTCGTGTTCCTTTTTCGTCTTTGGTTTTCCTTTAGAAGACTTATCCAACCCGTCTGCATGTTTTTCTCTAGACGCTTCATCTTTCTTATCCTTCTTCTTTTCTTTTGTCTTCATGTCAGACTTATCTTTCGTAACATTTTCTTGGATTAAATCATCCAAAGTAAAAATATCTTTCGTCATAGAATTTTCCCTTTCCTTTTTTTCAGATCTACCACGTTTTGGTTCCTTTTCCTTTTTTGAAACCTTCGCTGGTATATCGTTGCCACTATTATTCTTTTTATCATCTTTTGAAGTTTTCTTTTGATCAGATTTGACTTTTGTACCTGTTTTATCGCTTGATTGATTAATATCTGTCAAAGACGCAACATTTATCAAATTGTTTTGTGGTGATTTTCCAGACTTATGTTTCTCCTTTTTTACATCCCCATTTTTATCTTCTAAAACTGCGTGTGTCTTATAATGTTTTGATGATTTTGATTTTGGTGATAAACTGTCTTTTACGTGTGGTATATCGCAATTCACATCGTGTAATACAGGAGTGCTTGTGACCATGTCTGATTCGTCTAAAGAATTACTTACATTGCACTTGATGTGTTCTCTTCGTGAAGCTCTCGAACTGCATATTTTCATATGGTCCATGCAAAAGTACGTTAGATCATTTTCGTTTTCCGAGTCAATATCCGGTTTTCTTGAGGGTTCTATAAAGAATAGTACATTATCGTCGGTAGAGGCGTCCTTGACGTCCTCTTTATTCATCAATTTTCGCCTTTTTTCAGTCACTTCAGGTCCTAGATCTGGGACATAGTGATCGTTTCCTTTTGAATCACTGCTTACTTTTGAAACATTAAATGGCGGAGGGACAATGTCCATTTCATCGCCCTGCCATCCACTTGGCAGACCAACTGCATGGAGATGTTTCTTTCCGGCTGTATTCCCAAATATACTTTGTGCGTATTGATCAAAATCCTTACCACCGCCAGAAACAACGTTCTTCTTATCCATCTTAACAGTATAACGGCTTATCTCCCAGTTTAGTACTTCCTTTATAGTCCATACCAAGCCATTCTAACGCTACTGTTTCAAGCAAAACAGGTGTACCTTTAAAGAAATATCACTTTTATATGGTAACTTATTAAATCCGGCTGACAAGAAATCCACACTAGCAGCTCCTATATCGTTCCAACATAACTTCACGTCCCGCCATCGCCGTCTATTGAAATACTTCGTTGTATAATGTCGCTGGCAATTGAAGGTTGAATCAATATCCTATATCAAGCGTGGAGTGTTCTGGTCTTTAGAAAAGTCGCCAATCAATAACTTAACATGGAGACTGTCATGAGAATAATAAACCAATAGCAAAATAAAAATAAAAAAATACTGGTAAACAATCGGGTTGTTATGGTTTATATTTGAAGTATTCATAAGATTGTGATTTATATCAGAAATGTTCCATCACGTTACAGTCAGTGTATCATTGAATCACCTGAACTTATATCGTGTTTAGCATCTTTCCTCGCACTGGAGAGTTGTACTGTTGTTTTTTTTGACGTTCAAACACATTTAAAACGCGTGTTTTACAGAGTGGGAGGTCAGAAAATAGTTCCTATTGTTTGAACAACTAATCGAATCTTATTTGTAGTAATCAATAGAATGCTAATGTTATTTTCCAAAGCATTTAAGTTATGAAGAGACGTCTGACTAATGCCTGGTGGACGAAGACCCAGACACAAGCGGGGTTTCGGTAAAACCAACAACCAACAGAAAACGGATCCACCATCAACATGGCAAATCGAGCCGTTTGAAATGTTGTTTCAGTCCCTCAAGCGTAGGTCCTGGAAAGCACAGTAATTGTATCGTCGCTAAGATATAATGTTGAATTGCAAATATAACTGTTTGCGTTGGTTCGACGTCTATTCGTCAGTTTTGGGGACAGTCATTTTAAAAAAAAAGTCTGCGTGATACAAGTATGGTGCTGTCTCGCTGCAATATCACGCCGTAAACAAGTTATTATACAGGAAGCAGTCTGATCTGGGTCAATACGGTTTGCCTTACAATAAGGTAAAGAGCTGATAAAACAGTCCAGGACGATATTCGATAATAAATGCGAGCGCTGATCAGTACAAAACACCATCGATGATTTACATGAACTAACACAAAATATATCTAATGTATCAAATGTGAAAAGAAAATTGTATAGATTTTGCTCAACAGCTGTCTCATCTCTCATCCTGCGATCTTTTGATTTATTTCTATTTGTAAAAAAATAATAATTACAATTATATTTGCTGCTGGTTTTGTTTTTTTTCCAAAAGGGAGGGGTTGGCCTCACAGACAACAGCTTAATCTTTATTATGAATATAATGAACAAAATGTAAGTTTGCTACATATATCTAATTAGAAAATAAACGATAGGGAAGACTAGTGTAAAAAGGCTGGAAATGAGCTACAATCAGTAACCGCTCATCGCTATATGGAGCTATATTGCAACAATCAATGACACATCCCGCTTCATTCTTTTTGAATGGTCTGTCAGTCTCTGCACACATTTTGAGGTACCAACGACTGCTTTTTGGAATTGGACTTTGGAATTAAATGTTTAAAGGTCCTGGCTTTACTTTTACCAACAATATTAGCGCTTTGTAATACTTAAGTCCTTAATTAAGACAAGAACACATTCCTCAATTCCTGTTTACAAGATATCCATTGCAGTACATGGCCAAGATGATATCAATATTAAATTTATTTAATAACTAGCCACAACTGTAAAAAAATGAACTATTTTTCTAATTTTTATTTTAGAAACAAGAATTATGAAATTCGTCATAAGTATTTGAGTATTATTAAGCACTATTGTGGGTAGATTGGTACCTGGTTTCAAATCAGCTAGGTATGGGATTGTAGCGGACTAAACTGATATTCAAAATTTTCATTTAAACTTTTTTCTCGACCCGTGGGACGACGTAACACCTGACACCCAAACTGTTTTGCATTAGACATGTTTTATAAACATAGTAATAACGCGTAACACGAAAAATACCCAAAGTGCGTTTGAAAAAAACAACAAGAACTTAATAATCTTTATCTTTCAATCTCACTTAACTGTCATTGGAATTAGTGCATCTCAGAACTTAATAATTAATTTTATATTCCTTTTTCAAGGGAAGCTAGAGACCCCGCCACCGCTGTGCGTATCTTTATTACAAGCCCGTCTACGCCCTTGATTGAGATAAAAAAAAATTTCGTCAACAGAAAAGGAAGTTTCTAAAACAACATATTAATCACTCTCGACGGTTTCTTGGTTGGACCAGTGCGTTGCGCCGGGAAAGTTTTCGTCACAGCCTTCAGATCAATAACCATGCACAATACCAAACTAGGAGCATGCCTTTCAGTTAGAATATACACTGTTTCATATGCTAGCCAGTAAATCCTATCACGTGATACATTCTGTTACTCCTACTTAATCGACGATATTGTAAATTAAAAGGGTTTAATAATAAAACATTTACAATTGGAATGTATCAACATGTTATCTGCCGTTTGATTGTTCATAGATGATATATGTTCCAACATTCCATGTGCTGAAACATTTTAAATTATTACACATACTTTCTAGTGACAGCAAGCTACCATTGTATATACCATGTCACCATAACTACTTCTGGTCGTTCGAACAACTATTCCAATGACTATCAGAACTTGTAATCGAATATATACATGTAATTGCAAATCATCATTATCCAACAGTAAAAACATACTCCATAGGGACAGCTGTCACTTTTTCTTTGTCTTAAAATTGTTTTAAACCAAGCTGAATATATATGTCATCAAAGCATAGAACGCGCTCTATGGGAATGATAGTTATCGGCCTTATTGCATTCTTAAAACTTTCCTCAACTCTTTACTTCATATTGACTCATTTTGATGCAGTTTGCTAGTGCAGACCCACAGCAGACGGCTAATATAGAAGACTGGTTACGAGTGTTCTTGTTTTCATGCATATTTGCTGTTTTATGTTTTTATCTTTTGAATAAATACAGTTTTGTATATACATGTATTTCTAAATCCCCTCTTTCTTAAAAAGGCGCCCTTTGGTGTTAACATTAATGTTGTTTTGTTTTTTTTACAATAAGTATATCTCAGATTATATGCAAGAAAATTCATTGTTTCATATGCCATAAAATGCTTATTAAATTAAAATTAATGCATTCATAAATGTACATGAATATTCATGAGGTAGAGGGTTAAACATTCAATTAAAATATTAAAAAAAAATTGACGCTACACTCAAACTACTTAATGTTTTTAAAATAACTTTAAACAACATTTAAAAAGCTATCTGTTTGTAATAATGATAAAACTTTTTATTTAAACTTCAATTAAATTGAGATGCAATCGGATTTAATTATTCAAATCAATTCAACTCAATATCTTTATTGGTATAAAATAGCACAATGCAAACATAAATACGCACATACGCGAAAAGTAATGGGAAAATCATTTTCAGAGACTAGTTTAGAGAATGGGAGAGAAGAGCATGTCGAAATAATTTTCATCGATTGTGTATACTTGTTCATAAACATGTTTACAAAAGTAGAGAGATAGATTATTATATTTTTTGTTTACATATCAAACAATCTCGCAACCTGTTAAGGACACAAATACGAAACTGGGTTTATCACCGTTAAAAGATATATGTAAAACACAATAAAAGTTAAAACGAAGACAAGCGAAAATGGAACCTTCAACTCATACCTCAGTGGGGATGAATCCGTTGATTATGATGTATCCAATTAAGTTTTTGAAAAGATGACATTAAAGATAACATCAATGAAATACTCTAATGAATTATTCATGACTTTGTTTAACGATAACAATGCTAGTGTCGATAACTGTCATGCGTATATGATACATTTACATTAATTTCTTATTTGAACTTGAGACGTCTGTGAAATGCATATAGCATGAAATGATTTATTGAATTATATTTGTACTAAAGTATTGTTTTGTTTCATTTATCATATTTTCTGAAACCCCCTCTTGCAGGTACAATCGATCATTTTTTTTTAACAAGCAGAGGTTTGTTTTATTGTTATTGTGGAACCCTTTTTAGTAAATAATAGATTGAAATGATTACAAGTTATGTAATTGAATATTTTCAAATTTCTAAACAATTCCGCTAACGAATGTTCAAGTTTAAACTAATTTTATTTTAAAGGGGAATGGGGTAGCTATATTGGGATATTGTCTCCTTCTGACAGTCGTGCTTGTGACGTGTAACATATGTTTGCATATATTTGCATGTGTAATATTCTAAAAATTGAATTTACAGCCTCTCTCAGGTACATGAGTTTGGTCTTTTAGCATGACCAATTGATCAATGTATATAAAATATTTGTACATACATTATATAGTATGGTTCATCCTAACACATGTCAGGCTTAAATCACAGGACAGGGTATCTTTTATTAAGCCTTTCCCTCATATAGACTCATTTTGACGCGCTCAGTAGGTACCACATAAAGCCTGATCTGCAGAAAACCACAGTTAAACCTTACCAAATTTAATTACAAAATCCTCATTTCCAGACCACTGAGGAGCAGCGAACAGCATAAAACCTGATCAGCCTGCGAGTTACTCGCAGGCTGATCTGGTTTTATGCTGTTCGCATAGGTCTTTTCATGGTGTCCTCTATGAGGGAAAGGGTTAACTTGTAAAAAGTAATAAATGTACAATAACACTACAGTACAAATACTCGTATTTTGCTTGATTAGTGATACAATTATGTTTATATTATCAAATAGATGATTAAATATCGCATCACTTCGCTGGGTACAACATAAGAGTATGTCAGTATTCAAGTGACAAATGTACAATATGAAAAATACACATATGTGAATGGAAATTAATAAAAAAGAAATTAAAGAGAAAAAAATTAAGAAAAGAAAATCAAAATTGCATGTACCATATTTTTACAGTATCTATAACCTTGACCCTTTCGTTACGTTGACATTGATTTATGTTTGAAAAAGATATTAACCTTGATCATTTTCACACAACATTGACTATAGTCGCATCGAATTACTGCCAATTTCTCGTCTAATGAGATTTATCATAAGATAAATATACAATAGAAAGATGATGGCCAAACACTTGGTTTGAAATTTGGATAATTAAAGATTTAAAAAAATGCTGTATACGTATATCTATATATTCTTATTAATATTTCTACATTTTCAAAAGTTTGTTCGACTATTTGTTTAACTATTTGAAAAATTTGGTATCCTCCTGACAAACATATGCACATAATGTAATACAACATATAAGTGACTTGTTTTTTGCCATTAGCGACATCGATCAAACTACTTTTTGTCTACCTATTAATTAAAGAAAAAAAAAGAATACACAAAAATGACCCCCCCCCCCCCCCCACCAAACATATTCAGTTCAGCAACTAAACCTTTGACGCTTGAAATAGATCAATCAAAATTTATTTAGAGCCGCCTTTGCATCAAAACAAACTACATGTGTATTACTCCACATGGTCAAGTGATAGTTTTGCAACATCATAGAAAAATTAGTTTTTTCGTGCTTTTATGTCACGGACGATTATTTTGTCCAGTAAATATTTATTTTGTACACAAATACGAGAAAATATAACGTGTAATGAAGGAAAAGCTATTTAGAGTTGTTGCTTTGTTTAAACTATAACAATTCATATTTTTCATCAGAGGTTAATAGAATATTTTCATAAAAGACATAACCTTCTCTCTCAAAAGCAAGCGAGCTACATTGTTTGGTACTCACGCCAAACTCTGTTAAATCGGTAAGTTACTTTTTAAGACTCTAAGATAATTTAACATTTGAATAAATCAACTGTCTCTTGTATGAATTATAAACTATATTTGTATGGATATTTAGAATTTCAAGCATAATTTCATAGCAAAATATTTTATTATTCTTGAAAAAGACTACCCAGAATAGGTTTTCAATCGAAACAATTACAGTAATTTGATACTTAAGGAAATCCACCCATCGTTATATTGTGATCATGATCCATCAAGTGATCGTGGGAATCATTTTGTAGATGCAGGCCTCTATACACTTTGAGCAAACGAGCCTATAACTCCAAGTCAACGGATGCTTGCATCTGCACTGTAGTCTTTTAAAGCATTTGAAGGACCGTGCTTATAATTCAATGATAGATAAATTACCCTAAATATATCCAAATTACATATAATGCATATTTATTTAAGAATAATCAATTATCTTACTTTGATATAATTGAATTTTATTTTTAATTGGTGGCGAAAAGAGCCAAAAAAATGAACAAGCAAATACAGTAAATTACATTTTTTTTTCCGCAAATTTGGCAATTAAATTGTCACAAATTCTTGACAAGATAACCTTTTTTTCATTTAATAAAATTACAAAACAGCGAACGACATAAATACATGTATATGTCGGCGAGAAAAAAAAAATCAAACTGCCACGATAGTATTTTTTCAATAATATAAACAGTGCGAATTTCAGTTTGAATAGATGAAGATTTGTCACCTGATGATAATCGATAGACCAACGCAGGAGGTAACTAAGACCTCTATTGTGTTCTGTTTGCAGCATGATAACAGCAGGTATGGCAGAACGACATAAGGATTATGCGCGGGGCGGAATTCAGAAACGACAAAATGTAGTGCATTTTAGAGTCAGGATATATACTCTCCATCGAAGAAAGATGTATGACGTCATTGATATAATTCCAATTCTTTTATATCTAATAAAGCTTAAGCGACTTTCAAACTCATTTTCTTAAAGCTGATTTTGAAATATCCCGACTGATCACCCTTCTGCAGAAAAGAAGACAGAAAATAGTTTCTTTTAAATATACCTGACTGCTTTGATAATCAGTCTTATGAGTGGCCATGCGGCTCAGGTTAAAAAATGGATTCCACACGATACTCTTAATTTTCCGTGTTGCCCAGGAAAAGCTCGGGAAGATAGTTATTTTTTGGTAACTTTATTGAATGTTTTGTCTATAATAATGTTTGTCGATGAGTGTTTTTTCATATGAATGATACGTAAAATAGCTCCCCAAAAACACGGTCATTTGATTATTATTATTATTATTATTATTATCCAGTGCATATTTCGTAGAGTGAGACAAATAAAACAAACTTTGATTTCGAATAAAGCTTCTTTTAGTTTCATATTTTCCTATCTCAATTGTCAAAACAGAAGACGAAAAAAAATATAGAAGTAGCGTTTAATCGCCCGTTCCTATTAAAGATTAGACCATAAAATGATTACATGATTGTCCCACATTGATATATGCCGAACATGATTATATTTTATCAACGTAACCGCTAAAAGCGCGATCGATATATTATATATCATAATTATTATGTTAAAAGCTACAATGAATATTTAATTGAGTGCCGCGGTACCTGCACTTAAAATAGCACCCATAAATCTAAATTTAACATATTAACATTTGATTAATAGTCAATCAGACAAATCTATAATGAACATGGTTCAGCCAGTGGATAAAACAATGAAAACAGCTACCATGAACCACTGCGGAAAGGGCTTCAAATGTATAATTAAACTGATTGTCATTGTCAGAGTGCCATGTGAACGGTACTTTACAATTAACGGCTGTTGTTAGGACTGTCATTGATCCTCATTATTGCGTATCGACGATACTGATATATCGTATAACAGATATCGGTATTATATCGATTTGTTTGTCAATTTTATCTTATAAGTCAACTTCTTCGAAAAATGTGTATGTTTAAATCGTGTTTTACGGGAAGACACGCTGAATAAGTGAATGCAAATATTATAAGTGTGGCAATTCATTGTGCTGCTGACCGCTGTATATTACTTACGTCACTGTGTGACTTTGATATTATTGGTCATATTTCTAAAATATTTACCCTATTGATATAAGTATGTTATTTCCAATACATGGTATTGCTAGCAAGAATAGAGAATAATGTGTTTGGCTGGCTTCAACAGCCCACCGAGAGTATTTAGGTTGGTGCCAGATAGTCCATATCAGACAGAGTGCTACCTCATTCCGATATCACCGGAGCACAATTTGGTGATTCATTGCTCCGCGCAACAGCGCGGAGCCATTTGTATTTACGATTTGTTTGGTTCATGGAGTCGGTTATGATATTTTTTTATCCTTTCGGTTTACAGATAAAATCACTATAATGACTATTTAAATAATTTACTTTATATTAATATGAAATAATCTACTGGTTAATACACTTAGTTTATGCAATGTTCATAATCTTAATGACACATTCATTATTTACGAATTTAGTCACAAACTTTTTTCGGATACGAGTTTTATAGTATACCCTTTCGATAGGGAAGCTGGTAACCTCAGATTACGAGATCGGATACAAAACCAGTCAGAACACTAATGACCCGGATGACGAAAGAACGTGTAATCAACTTGAGCAATAAACTTGGTATTTTTCGGGTTTTTTAAAAAAAATTTATAATGCTTTAGTTCATGAAGAATATGATGCATTTTTATAAACTGATATTAAATGCCTGGGTAATTTATTTATTTTTCCTAGGATTTTGCTTATTTTCGTTGTATTGTCAGACGGTGTTCTCTGAATGGTGAATAAACCCAGTCGAAACTAAATTGACCCGGATGACGAAATAAAAACAACCTGAAAAAGTGTAAATCAGCTCTGTAAAATTGGTATTTCCCCTTTCATTATTGCTTTATTTTAATTAATTCCTGAAGAATATGACGCATTGTTATTAACTGATATGATTGTCGGGTTATTTATTTTCGTTTAACTTTTTGCTAATTTTGGTTCATCCAAGTTTTGCGTTACGGGGTCATATTCACCAAGGTTTGTTAGGATTATATGGTTTGAGTTCATCGTTTGGAACCCAGTGTACAGCAATTGCTTTTATAGCAATTTTGTTTGGTAGCTTGAATATTGATCCAGAGTTTTGGGAACCGCACAATTTAGATACAATTGTCTTTGAAGGGGATGCATTGTATCGCAGTATTGTGCAGGCAAGGTTTCATGCAGACACACAGATGTTACTAAGTCATGATGATATACCGGAAAATGTGAGAGCGTTCTCAGGTGATTACCATCAAGTGCATGGTCCAACTTTTTTTGGTGCTGTAAATAGACATTCTGCTGAAGTTAATGTTGGTGCTATGACATTAGATGATGCATTACATTTAGGCTTTCATGAAAACAGTGCTTTGTTAGGCACTTTTGGTAGTGCTACCATCGGTTTAATACAAAGCAATGGCCAGTATTATGTGTTTGATTCACATGCAAGGAATGAAGCTGGTTTTGTTGATCCAAATGGCTCATGTGTACTTTTAATGTTTGAAAGTATAGCAGATCTTGTTTCATATCTGTATGATATGTATTTTGGTGAGATATTCAACATCACTTCTTTTCAGATATCATTAATTGAAATGGAACATTCTTCTGGTACCTTGCATGGGCAATCTGATCATAACAAAGAACATTGTGCGTATGTTTTGCATGAAAAATCAGACTCAAACACAACGTTAGCGTCAACTACGTTTGAAAACAATTCAAAGTCTTGCAATAACAACAATTTGCAGTACAAAAATAGCCATACCATTAAAAGTGTTGAAATCTCAAATAACAACCAGCATTTTTCTTCGTTGTGTACCAGTCAATCTAATGGACATGTGCAAAACCATGACCTTTTGTCTTCGTATCATTCCATTGCAAACACATTTAGAGAACATTCATATGCTGGGCAAAAAGGTGTTTCTAGGAAACGCAAAAGGAATGCAGTGCATAAACAGCACATTGACTTAACAACAAATTCTGGTGATAATAATCAAATTATCAACAGTCTTGATTGTAGCAGTGATATGCACTGTTCATCAAGTTTCCCAAATGGTGTTGGTTCTTATTGCACTGTGACTTCTAATGATAATAGTTGTTATGGTGCTGAAATGGCTAGAGTTCACAATGCTGATAATGTGTTGGAGTATGAGCAATTTATTCAGTCTCGTCCAGTGCATTGGTGTCGTTGCTGTGAACGCTTTCTGTTTGCAAATCAAGTTCGTCATCTTGGTAACAACTTGTTAAACTCCTTGATTAGCCAGTTGCAGTTAGGTGGTGGTGATGATCTTTGTTGTACATGTTGTACAAATTTGCGACAATCTAAAATGCCATCTATCTGTTGCACATTGAATTGCCTAAGTACAGAACCCCTGCCTCCAGTCATTTCATGTCTTGGGCGCTTAGAGAAAAAACTATTGGCGCTTGTGCAGGTTTGCATGACTATGGTGATTCTTCCAGGTGGACAGTATGCAGAAAAGGGATTGGTTGTAAATTTGCCGCAGGATATATCTCGTGTCATAAACCAGATTATTGACTTAAACAATACATGCATTGTTCACTTTGAATCTGGTTTGCCTGTTGGAACCTCTAGTGGTTACCTTATTGACCCTATTAAAGTCAAAGATGCCACTGCTTGGCTAAATAGCCATAACCATTTATATCAAAACAACTGTATTATTATTCCTAACATGAATACTAGTAGATCACAAGTATTAAATGGTTTGTTTGAACAAGGTTGTGTGCAAGATCACATTGAGTCTTTCGAGGAGGTAATATTTGCTCCTGTGGATTACACTGTTCAAAGTGATAATGCAGCATCAAATCATTTAAATAGCAACTCATCATCAAATCATTTAAATAGCATTTTTATCCCTACTAATCAGAACACACCTGTTTCCATCTATGAAATTCCTTTTGGGGAGGAAAAGGCATTTCCCTGGCTATTTCCCAATGGTAAATTTGGATACACATATCCTAGGCTGAAGAAATTGCAGCCAAGCATGTACTTTCGACATCGCTTGTTTAATCGTTTTGGTCATTTTCGCAAAAATGTTACATATTTACTACATCCAGCAGTTTCTTATGATAAGCTGTGTTTGAAACAAGAAATTGGTATTTGCATGAAGATGTGTAGAACATCATCTGGTGGTGAATCATTTACAGCAACAACTGCAGAGGATGTTCGTGGCAGAGGCAGCAGTGATCAAAATGTACTTAATTCATACATGTTCATGAAAAACATCAGAGGTACTGTGGCATACTTTCGTAATGCTCTGTATGATTTATTGGCAATGTTTCGTTGCTTGGGTCCACCTACTTTATTTATGACATTATCTGCAGATGACTTACACTGGCCTGAATTAGGCATGTCCTTGGAAAATCTTTCATATGATGAAGCTTTTAATAAACAATCTTTTTTCACAAGCATGAGATCTGATCCACTAATGACAGCTGTGCACTTTGATCGACGATTTGCTGCATTACTTCAGTTTGTTATAAATGGTGATCAAAGGCCCCTCGGTGTTGTTCGTGATTACTTTGCAAGAGTGGAATTCCAGAATCGAGGCTCTCCACATTATCATATGTTTCTGTGGATTCAAAATATTCCAAATGAGGTTAACAATGACACACGTGGAGATATTTTAAACTTCATTCAACGCACTGCCCACACACATGTACCAGATGAAAGTGATGCAGAACTTAAACAGTTAGTTCTAAAGTTGCAAACACATGCTCATTCTAATTACTGCATGCGTTCTTCAAGACCACCATGTAGGTTTGGCTTTCCAAAAAAGGTATGCTTCAAAACAACATTGCTCACACATTTTGATGCTGTGAAAAACAAGGGACAGTTTTATCAAACTTACAGACCACAAAATTCCACTCTCATTAATGCTTACAATCCAGTTATTTTGAAACACTGGCGTGCAAACATGGACATTCAAATAATAAATGATGCTAATGGGGCTGCATACTATGTTTGTCACTATTTATGCAAATCTGAGCCTGATGAATTAAAACTGGCATTGGCTAATTTGATAAACACAGTATTTCAACAAAATCCAGACATGACCAACTATCAACGTTTATGGAATATTGGTCTGTGTGTTTTGAAAAATAGAAGAGTTTCTGCTCAAGAGGCTGCTTTCAGGTTAAGTGGACTTAGACTACTGCAGAGTTCAAGGTCAGTAGTTCGTTTAAATACAAGACCCATTGCTAAGCGATTCAGAATGTTAAAACCTCTTGCTGAGATAAATGAACTGAGTGAAGAGGACACTGATATTTTCCTACACAATATTGTTGATTACTACTGTGCTCGACCAGCAGACATGGAGATGTTATCTTTGATGTTCTTTGCTTCCTGGTATATAAAATGTACAAAACCATCTACCAACAGATTGCAGAATGGTAGAATATACATAGAAGAGTATAATGTGTGGCTCAGAAAAAGGCAAACATTTGCTGTTGTCCGTTTCCCCAACTTTTCACTATCATCTGATGATTATTATTACTCGCTTTTAATGCTTTTGCTTCCTTTCCGCCATGAGGTTGATTTGATAGATGGTTACAGTACTGCTAGAGAAGCATTTATTGCAAAGCATGCTTTACTTGATCATTCAATGAATATGCATAATTCATTCTTTCAGCAGTTAGAGACAAGCATAAGACGAATCCAGTTAGCTGAGGCTGAAATATCCCATGAACCGCAAGCCAATTGTACTATAGATTTTGGTTTATCCAATGGCAGAAGACCACATAGTTTTCATGACTATGATGTTAGTGATGTGGATATTGATTCTGCTCATTACCACCAGATGACATTGTGTGAAATGGATATATCAAGGTTCCATACTGCTCTAGATTCATTAACTTCTTGCCAGCGTCAGGCCATTGCTTTAATTCAACGCCATTTCTTTGCAAGAACACAAGAACCGTTAAGGTTATTTATAACTGGTGGTGCTGGTGTGGGCAAATCATATCTATTGAAATTAATTGTCTCCTTCCTTCAATTGTACACTGGTACAACTCCTAATATTTCACCTGTAAATGTTGTTCTCCTACTGGGACTGCTGCTAGACAAATACATGGTCAAACTATACATTCACTATTGAATATCCCAGTTGATAAATACATGAATTATGGAGCACTTACTGCTTTCCAGTTGAAAACTTTACAAAGGAAATTTATTGGCGTACACAGTATAGTCCTGGATGAGGTAAGCATGGTCAGTGATCGCTTATTTACTTTCATAAGTAGGCGACTTTCAGAAATAGCTGGAAACAATTTGCCTTTTGGTGGTTTCAATGTGTTTTTATTTGGTGATTTCTTTCAGTTAAGACCAGTCTGTGGCTCATTTGCCTTTAAGAACAGGATTTTATGGGAACTTTTTAAACCTGTATTTTTGCGAGAAAACGTTCGCCAGAACAATGACAATCAGTTAATTCAGCTTTTAAATCGTGCTAGAGTGGGTTTGCTGTCTCAGGCTGATATTGCTATCATGAAGTCTAGACTATGTTCACAAAGCGACAGTTTGCATGGCTTATGCATTTTCCCTAAAAGAGCTGCTGTTTATGAACATAACAAAAAATGTCTTCAATTACAAAATCGTGATGTCTATACAGTGCATGCAGAAAAATTATTTTGCTACAAATGATGAATATGCTGGCAGAAACTGCACTCCTGAGTTCATTCCTGAGGATGACCGTGATGCTGGAAATTTACCCAATGTCATACATTTTTCTCTTGGATCTAGAGTTATGTTGCTACGCAACCTGGATGTAAGTTGTGGCTTAGTTAATGGTGCAATGGGTGTAGTTGATACAGTTAACATGAACACCAGTGGTGTCATCACTGACGTATGTGTTATTTTTGACGACATTGATTTATACCAGATAACACGTTCTGCAAATAATTCTGTTGCTATTGGCACAGTAGATCACACCTTTCATTATGCTGGCCGATCTATTACAAGGAGAACATTCCCTTTATCTTTGTGTTGGGCATGCACTGTTCATAAGGTTCAAGGTATGACAGCGACTGAATGTTGGGTAGACTTGGGTTCTTCTATTTTTCAGCCTGGTATGGCTTATGTTGCACTAAGTCGAGTAACTTCTCTTCAGGGATTGCATTTGCTTCAGCTTCATCCAGAGTCAGTTTATGCAGATGGTGAAGTTTTAGAGGAATATGAAAAACTCAGAGATAAAGCCAACCATTAACACTGACCTTACTAGCAGCATATTACATGATAATATTTAAATACTAATATTGCTATTTTGCTTTAATGTGTCATTACCTTATCTAGGTTGGTACTTGTCTTGATTTTGCTCTCTGGGCTTTTTTTCCTTATATATCAGGGGCCGTTTACATGCCTCTGAAAAAGTCTTCAAATTCATGCAGTTTTCCCCAAATTTGCAACTTACAGTACCACAGGATTTTTCTTTCCCCTGTGTTAAGGAAATTGTGATATTTTCCTGAAAATGCAATATTAAGGCCCTATCCCCAAGATGTGGAAAAAAAGGCCTGGCTCTTGTAAACATCCAGCCTGCTTTCAGCTAACTTTATGCTTAGAATGTATTGATTAAAAATGCCAGCCAAGTCCTCCTCAAAATTTGCATTCTTTTGTCTCATCATTTACAAAATTCAGTAAGATTTAACTTTGGACAGTTCAAAAGCAAATTGTAACATTTTGTTTGCATGATTTCATATGTATACATATATCATGATTGGTTTAATTGTATACATGTATTCGATTATTGAATATAACATAAATCTCTGACCATCAATATTGTTATTGTCCAATTCCAATTTAAAAGGTTGTGCAAGCTTTTGCAAACTTTTATACTATATATCATATATATTTTAGTTCCAGACATAAGGGAATTTGTTTTACTATTTGTAGTTTCGTACCTCACTCATATATTTCATTCATGTACGATTAATTAAACACACTTGCTACAGTTTCAATTCAAATTACTTTGTCAATGTTCTTACATGTTTGCCTACAGTCATAATTTCTAATACCAGAAGATGACACTAAACATTACCTATTAATAGACAGAAATGGAAAATGATTTAAAAAAAAAACTCTGTTGAAAGTATAAGCAATTTTGGACATATCTGCTATTTTCTATTTATTTTACTTATTTCTAATTTAAAAAAAAAAAAAAAAACTTTTTTTTTTACAACTTTATGTCCATGGTTATCATGAAGAATTTATTTACTCTAAATGTAATAAATATCTGAAAATCAATATCAGTCCCATTTGACACACTATATATTTTGAACTTCTTTAAATGAGATCATTAGTCTTTCCAGGTAGGTTTGCTTAACAATACATTTTAACCATATAATCTATTTTCCTCCATTTAAAACCTATATACAGGGGTTGCACTAAGCCAAAATTCTTGGAAGTCCAGACTTCCATGAATCAAAAACTGGAAGTCCCAAACAAAAAATTAGGAAGTCCCAATATGAAATCTCGGTATATTGCTGTAGAAACCTTTATAATTATACTTGTTTACTTTAAGTAATTAAATGTATGTTTTATTTTTTTATTAAATTTCCTTTATTTATGACTGTGTGGAAAAAAAACAACAATAAAGATAAAAATAAATGATTTATTTTAAACTTTAGTCTCAAAGTTTATCCTGAGCAGTTCTGTTTTGTATGCAGGCATTCATATTTTGTGATTACCGTTTTCATTATGAGGGACACCAATTCCTCCAAAAAGGACAAGCATTCATACAATTTCAAGGGAAAAAAATTGAACGTGCAGTGAAGCAAAACAATGTACACACAGGGTACTTGCAATGCTGTTTTTATACATATATGGGGGGAAATAGCACAACGGGCCGTTGGTAGTTTGAACTTTTGGCATATGGCTAAAAAATTGGATGTCCCATGCATGTCCGGTGCTACAAATCTGGACGTATAGAACTGATTCTTGGACGTACATTACTGCCTACACCCGTAGTGCAACCCCTGTATATCAATGGAATTCATCATTCATACTATTAATAAGATTTGATTTTGATTATTTGAATTTATTTTTTCTTAGGAACAAGTTAGTAATATTTCAATTAAATATAATATTTTAATTAAATACTATTTTCGAGTTCCTGACTTGAAACAGTACTTGTCAAATTTGAACAGTCTTCAAAATTTGCAGCTCTTATTGGGCTGTGATCTTACACCCTTAAAATTTTACCAGGCATTTGCAGTGAATATTTACCATTGAGTCACTGCACCCTTTCATTTGCATATTAATGTTGCTAGTTGTTAACATGTTAAGTAAAATTCTTTGCAAACAATCCAGTCAAATTCATTTTGCTCTCTGTATATTTTTGATTTGAATATATGTAAGAGGATAATCATTCTCATTTACATTGTTCCAGACATGGAAGACTTCCAGATTGTTTCTGTTCATGAGGCGTTGAAACTAGAGCCGGATAAGAATGTAAACTTAGCTGTGCGTGTCCTAAAGGCTGATGGAGTTCAAACATACACTAAGAAAGATCAGACATCAAAATCGTTCTTCCCATGCTTGGTGGCTGACCAGACGGAGTGCCTGGTTGAGGGTGTACCAAGTACACAAGTTAACAACATTTGCACCCGGCACTCATCTCTTGATTAGAGGAGTGATTAAGAAGACCGGGCAGCATGCACTTTGGTAATTCAAAAATTTTTTTTCATTTTTTCATAGATATATATAAATTTTTGTCTTCCTTTATGGTATTTATGTATTAACTTATAAATGTAAACTATGTTTATAACTTAATACTATTACTAACATAGAAAAGGTTCTTTCATATTTCAATACAATTATGACCTTCAAATTTGAAACTTTATTCCTGACAATAACAACACATTCAAAGGTAGTTTAATTACTTTATATACAGTAAAAAAACAAAAAAACAAAAAACAACTTTAAACAGCATGTGTTATACCTCAGGCTGTTCTTGATGTACTTTATAATTGTCAATAATCTTGTTGTTTTCCTTGTAGCAGTTCAGTTCTTTAGTAAGTAATTTAGTTTTCATAATATTGCACTTTCATCTTCATCTTCAAGATGTCCAGCAACAACTAAAACATCTAGTTGGCCACACATTGACATTCCAGAAAGTGTCTTAAAGGAGGCGAATAATAATCCAAAAAGCATGGGTAGTCCAGAACGTAAACTGAATGAGGCCATATTTGCATCATCACCATCAACAGTGGTTGGAAAAATCACAGAGGTTCGGCAATATTAATTACATTGACTTTTCAGCTCACCTGAGCACAATATGCTAAAGGTTAGCTATTAGGATCACCCTTTGTCCATTGTGAGTTGTCTGTCGTCAACAATCCTTTAAAACGACATGTTTTCTTAAAATTCTAGACAGAATTTTATTAAACTTGGCTGGGATGGTCCTTGGGTGAATCCTCCCAAAAGTTGCTGAAATTAACTTGATCCATGTAGAACTCTAGCAGCCATGGCAGTGGAAAGAAAAAAAGATGAAAACTTTAAAAATCATCTCCTTCATAACTACTGACCAGATTTCAACATTTTTTAGTACTGATGCTTCTTGGGTAACCATCTACCAAGGTCCCTAAAGCTATTCTGATTTCTAAAAAAAAAAAAAAAAAAAACAAAAAAACATGGCCACCATGGGTGGGGTTAATTTGGCCTTATTTGTATAGTGTACAAAATGGTCTGGAGTTTTGTTATTGGTGTGTAACAGTGGCTTAAGGTTTTATAATAATTTTGTTCTTAAAATTTGCACTACTTCATTCTACAGACATCACCTGTCAAATCACTACGCAATGGAGAACTTCAAGCAAGGTTCCTAAGGCTGGTTGATGACTATGGACCACCTGTTAAGATTGCTCTCTTTGGGAAGGAAGCTGAGGGGCAATATCAGATTGGTGATGTGATCAAGGTTACAGAGGTGTATCCTTACAACAAGAGCAAATCTCTATCAACAAAAAAAATGAATTAGTTTTCATCTTTAGTTTCAATTTCATTTAATGCAAATTATTATTACCAGTACTGGTATGCTGGTTCAAATGTTCTAAAATGAAATACACATGAAATGCCTCTGGCAGTCATATGTAGTCCTTGATATTTCTAAATTGGCCATATTAGCACTTTCCACTGTATGAATGAAAAGATTCAAACTAACTTTTTGCAACTTAAGTCTTTATGTCACATGCTGTAAAAAGAGGTGACATCTTCCTCATTCATCTGTGGGTTGTCACACTTTCTTGGTCACACTACATCGTGTGCTTATCTTTTGTTATATTACAAGCTCTGGTATCTGTTGCAGTTCCTCCCCAATGACCAAGTTGTTGTTGATGTCAACAGTGTACCCAAATCAGAGGATCCTATTAAAGACAGTTGAACAATTTGAAGTTATGGGAGTACAATCTGTGTACAGTTACCAGTGCTGCACCAAACCAGGTATTCATAATGATATTTTTTTAACAAAAAAAACAACAACAAAAAAAAAACATGTAGTTTAACAAATAATGTGCAAATACTTCATAAAATAATATTTCTTTAAAAATATTAAAAAAAAACATGTTCAATACTACACAGTTTATACAAATTAACATTTATTTAAATTAAGCTGTCACATATTAAGTACTCATTAAGTATTACATATAATGGTAACAGTACTTTTACATTACCTTACAATAGAAATGTCCATTATATTTTGCAAATGCTTTTTCTAACATTTTTTTTGTCTTATATTTTTTTCCAAAAGAAATAATGTAATTGTTTGGTGACAATATTTTCTTACAATTAACTTTGATCTTAACTTTATTATCTTTTCAACCTTTTGACACATCATTCATTTTGATAAAATTATTTCACACTGACCTATACTTGGATATATTCTTCTTTTTTGAAGCTTAACAGTCAGACATTGAGCAAGAAAGTACACACCATTGTTTAATGTTATATTAACAATAACAATGGTATATGTATATTACTTTCTTCTTTGCAGGTTGTAGGAACAAGAAGCTCTTGGACAGTATGTGTCCAACTTGTGGCCAAAAACCTTCGGAGACCATTTATTACTGTTCTGCTGTAATGTTCCTCAAAAGAAACAACACATACACTCAAGTCCGAGTTTTCATGGACAATTTACAAAAGCTGTTCACATTGCCAGAGGATATCAGCAATTCAAATTCCCTCTGTGAAAACTTAAAAGCTCAGATACCTGTAACTGCTAAAGCAAATTTCTCAAAGAATGGCTTTCAGGTCATCTCTGTTAAGCGCTCTGCTTTATACACTGATGAGTGAATGTACAAAACTTGGCTATGAGACTTTATAATGGATCTCCGCTTTGAAGAAGAACATCTTCAAACATACCAGTAGTATCTAATAGTTTACATTATTTCTACCCAAAGTGTTCATTTTTTTAGCTCACCTGAGCATAGCTCAGGGTGAGCTTTTGGGATACTTGATTGTCCGTCGGCCGTCGTCCGTCGTCCGTCAACAATTTGATGTTTACACACTAGAGGCCACAATTTTGATCCAATCTTCCTCAAACTTGGTCAGAATGTTTGTCTTGATGATATCTTGAACCCTTTCGAAAATGGGTCAGGTTGGATCAAAAAGTAGGTCAGTAGGTCAAATCTTAGAAAAATCTTGTAGTCCGTCAACAATTTTGATGTTTACACACTAGAGGCCACAATTTTGATCCAATCTTCCTCAAACTTGGTCAGAATGTTAGTCTTGATGATATCTTGAACCCTTTCGAAAATGGGTCAGGTGGATAAAAAGTAGGTCAGTAGGTCAAATCTTAGAAAAATCTTGTTTACACACTAGAGGCCACAATTTTGATCCAAACTTCCTCAAACTTGGTCAGAATGTTTGTCTTGATGATATCTTGAACCCTTTCGAAAATGGGTCAGGTTGGATCAAAAAGTAGGTCAGTAGGTCAAATCTTAGAAAAATCTTTACACACTAGAGGCCACAATTTTGATCCAATCTTCCTCAAACTTGGTCAGAATGTTAGTCTTGATGATATCTTGACCCTTTCGAAAATGGGTCAGGTTGGATCAAAAAGTAGGTCAGTTGGTCAAATCTTAGAAAAATCTTGTTTACACACTAGAGGCTACAATTTTAATCCAATCTTCCTCAAACTTGGTCAGAATGTTTGTCTTGATGATATCTTGAACCCTTTCGAAAATGGGCTGGGCCGGACCGAAAAGTAGGTCAATAGGTCAAATCTAAGAAAAAATCTTGTTTACACACTAAAGGCCACAGTTTTGATGCAATCTTCCTCAAACTTGGTCAGATTGTTTGTCATGATGATATCTCAACAGTTTAAAAGGGGCTGGATAGAAATGTAGGTCAGTAGGTCAAATCTTAAAAAAAACATTTTTGGTCCAATCATCCTCAAACTTTGGCAGAATGTTTGTCATGATGATATCTTTTGCGGATGGGGTCAGAAAATTCCTGAACATTGTTTTACCTCATCATCTTAATTCTTAAGCAATTGTTTTGTACAGGTTTTGGTTTTCTGAGAATTGCTTACCATTTTAATGCAGCATTGTTTTTTATAACTTGATTTTTCTACTCACATAATTTTTTCTTAACAGAAATTTTTTTTTTTTTTTAATAGGGCTTACTAACTAGTTAATATTCTTGAATGAAAAAAAAACAAATTTTTGCCATTTTTCTTTCATTTACAGTTATTTTTTATTTTGATGACACTATCTTTTTACTAAATAAAAAAATATGCACTATTAGAACTAAAAACAAACAATATGGATCCTACATTTTTCAAATTTTGACTTCTAAACAACAATTATATACTTTACTTATCATTTACAGGTATAATGGATATAAGATTTCATTTCACATGGAAATTGAACCAAATACAAATCATTAGATTAATACTCTGCAGTTTTAACCGAAATACTTATGATATATCTGTGATATAGATAACTTTTTCGAACAACATTTGACACTTACTTGATACAATAATCATTTATTTTTCACACAACCATTTTTTTAGCTCACCTGAACACGTTTTGCTGCGGGTAAGCTTTTGTGATCCCATGAATGTCCGGCATCCGTTGTGCGTCGTCAACAATTTTAGTGTTTACACTCTAACGCCTTCATTTCTTAAGCAATTGTCTTCAAACTTTAGGACAATGTTTATGACCATAATGTCACAGATGAGTTTTATTTTGGCTGAGATTAGCCATTTACGTCAGGAGTTATACACCTTTTAATATAGAAAATGCCATTTTTTTCTTTGTTTACACTATAGCGTCTTCATTTTTTTAAGCAATCATCTTAAAAGTTTATTATAATGTTTATGTTTAAAATTTCATGAATGCGTTTGATTATGGCTAAGATCGGCCAATTAGGTCAGGAGTTATGCTCCATTTAATAAAAAAAGAGTTCATATTTCACATTGTTTACAATTTAGCGTCTTCATTTTTTAAGCAATCATCTTTAAACTTTATAACAATGTTTATAACCATAATGTCACAGATGAGTTTGTATAACAATCTTTATGACCATAATGTCACGGATGAGTTTGATTTTGGCTGAGATCAGCCAAATAGATCAGGAGTAATGCCCCTTTTAATACCAAAAAATGCCAGTTTTCACTTTTGTTTACAATTTGAGATCTGCCAATTAGGTCAGGAGTTATGCCCCTTTTATTATAATGCCAGTTTTACTTTGTTTATATCCAGCATCTTCATTTTTTGGGCAATCAACGTTATACTTTAAGACAACGTTTATGACCATTATGTCAGAGATGAGTTTGATTTTGGTTGAGATTGGCCAATAAGATCAAGAATTATGCCCCTTCTAATATCAAAAAATGCCAGTTTTCACTTTGTTGACATGGTGTTATTTTTTAAGTAGTCATCTTCAAACTTTATGACAATGTTTATGACCACAATATCTCGCTTGGGTTTGTTTATGGTCTAGATAAGAAAATTAAGTTATGAGTTATGTCATCAATGAATGTCAGATTTCACATTGTTTACACTCCAGTGGCAGTGGCCCTCTTGTCTTGTCTCAGATACCTGTGTGAGAAAGGATTTTTTATAATTTTATACTCTACCAATACTACTTTAACATATTGAGACAGTACAATAGGATATCAGTTTTTTTCCTTTTAAACTTTGATACACCATATCATTTATAATATCATATAGTCTGAGAATTGCTTACCATTTTAATGCAGCATTGTTTTTTATAACTTGATTTTTCTACTCACATAATATTTTTCTTAAGCAGACAAACCTTTTCTTTTACCTGAGGCAATTTTTGTCATTACTCTATAAAATTCAAATTAATAGGGCTTACTAACTAGTTAATATTCTTGAATGAAAAAAAAAACAAATTTTTGCCATTTTTCTTTCATTTACAGTTATTTTTTATTTTGATGACACTATCTTTTTACTAAATAAAAAAATATGCACTATTAGAACTAAAAACAAACAATATGGATCCTACATTTTTCAAATTTTGACTTCTAAACAACAATTATATACTTTACTTATCATTTACAGGTATAATGGACACATTGTTTACACTCCAGTGGCAGTGGTACTCAGGTGAGCGATTTAGGGCCATCATAGCCCTCTTGTTTTCTTTAAACACCACACACATTCACAAACCACAATTTACATACCAATGATTTTCTTTTTTTTTTGGCACATTTGAGCATGTTACATTATGATTTGTTCTTCTCCTTTATTCCATGTTTACCATTGTAACTTCATATTTTCAGTAATTTGTAACACTATACTAAATTTTTTTTCATAAATTTTTAGTAAAGTGGATTAAGGCCTTTTTTTAATCTACATTTTTAAAATTTTGTAATATCTTTTTTTATTTAGACACCTTAATTAGTAACATTTAAGTGATCTTTGGCAAACTCTAAATTTCTTTAAATCATTAACAACCTACTTGCATATAATTGACATCCAGACAAAAATAAGGTTTGCATGTTTTCTGAAGTTGATTGAAGATTCTCCAAATATGCATCATGTGGATAAACTTACCATAGCTTTTAACTTTTAAAAGATCATTATTATATAAATATCTTTATTTCCTCCATACATTGATGATTTAACAAGATACACATACAGTCTTTCAAAATAACTACTTTCCTCCATTCTTAGTCATTTCCAAGGGCATATAGGTCAGTATTTCACTTTATTTCAACACAGTGTTTTAGAAACTTTGGAAAATAGTTTATCAAAGGCAATAGGTTTACTTGTTGAAATTTAGCGAAAGTTTTATTGGATACATCTGTTTTAACTGTGCAAACTTACTGAAATTACTCGCAATGAAGCAACAAAAATAATGTGAAATAACATTTTGAGTAATGTGCCCTTGTTAATCACACAAAAATATGTTTTTGGATAGCATAGGGACCCCAATTTATAGGGACCCCTATTTTTACAACATTTTTTTAATAGTGAGATTCTCTATAATTATACAAAGTTTTAAAAACATTCTCTTCTCTTGCTCATTTTATCATTCTTAGTTTATACTTGAACAATGTGACCAAAGGTGTCCTCAGGTTTTTTTGTACAAATGTTGGAACTTTACTTTTTACTTGTTTTTATTTTTATTAAAATAGTTTAAAGTATCCTCATCTTTTGTTTATTTATGCAAATCACTGCATTCCTTCATGCTATAGAGCATAGATTTCAATAAAAAAAAAAATTCTCACTAGTGTTCTTGCACTTATCTTCCGTATACTTTCTATTATTAATTTTAATGTGTCACTCGCAGTATGTTCCCTTGAGACAGATGTTGTAATGTCACACAGCTATACAGACTGAAAATATTGTATGAGACTTAGTCACATTATCCAGACACCGAACCAATAAGAAATACTCTTAATCAAAAGAGCTATCACAGAACCTTTTTTGCAAGTCCATTTTGTTGCATCCGGGGATCAAACCAATCACCTTTTGATTCTGTACATTCTACAACTCAGAAATGTGGATCAGTGTTTTATATTTGTATATGAAACACTTATATTCATCAAGTATTCATTTCTTGCCATATTGGTATTTTTGTGATTTGTACACTAACGCAATATTTCACCATGACTCTGACGTCATCTTACAAGAAAACCATCGAAAAACTGATTGATACTTGTTTACAAACTATTCTTATATAAACAGAACTTGATAACAGCGGTACATTAAAACAAAACACACTTGGTTATTGGCTGAAACATTTGCGCGGAGCTTTCCATTTGCTGCGTTTGCAGCAATTTTGTACTTGTATGAGGTTGGACCCCCGTCAGCGACTGTTAGCGGTTACTGAACGCGCTACAGCCTGAGCACCAGTAAATCAGTATTCGTTATGATACTTCAGGTTCCCGGCCGCGACATACCAAAGTCGTAAAAATGGTACGGGTATTGCTCCCTTGCTTGAGCATATAAGAGTAGTTCCAGGACTTGTGTCAGGATAATGTGACTAGGTGTGGTATCATGCCACATGTATATGGCGTGATACGGCAGTGTGACAGCACTATATATGTCCCAAATAGACAAAATCTACAAATGGCAGAAGTGCTGTCTAAACCAGTAAACAAACATGAATAACAGTAATTAAGGGAAACCACAGAAAATAAAATGCTGGAAGAAATCGTGAAACATTTCACAAAGTATTTTCTCACGACACTCTGTTCATTAAAAACAAAACATTTGTGACGAAATCACGTAATTGAATTGTCGCTGGGTGCCTAGATAGCGTAGTGGTAACGCGCCTCGTTCTCACCAATGCGTCCTGAGTTCGATTCCTGGTTACGTACGTGAGAGGGTACAGTGGTCGCCCGTCCGGACACGTGGGTTTTCTTCGGGCTCTCCGGTTTCCTTCCACAATAAGGACCACATACGCCGCCATCAGAGCCATCAAGAGTGATAAATATAATTTGTGATAACTTGTTTCGTCGATGTAAAATAAAGTTTAAATTAATAAAGCTGGACTCGAAACTAATAAACTATTAATATCTAAGATGTTGTTTTAGAATATATCAGTGACATTATACATTTTCTCGACAGTAAATGTATAAAATGTAAGAAAGGAATAGATATATACTGAAATTCATTGGGTTTTTTAATTTTTTATTTTTTTATTTATTTTTTCATATGTATAAATCGCTGGAAGAAATATTCAGCAGACTCGAATTCCACCAACAATTATTATCAAATACTTAAAGGAGAAGAATTTCATCAATCTTGTTTCTCTAGTAAAAATACTCAAATATTTCATTTCTGAACAATTATTGTCAGTTATTAAGGTAACAAATCTTAAAATAGTAATGTTGAAATGTGTATCTACCAAGTTTAAGTATTTAAGTATTACTTAGCGCTAAGTATTGCAGGTGGAATTTGAGCCAGGTTTCTTTTAATATCAATTAACTATAAAATGCGTTTCTATTCTTCATTCAAATATCAATGATTCATGCGGGGGCGAAAACGTTGGCCTAATTTTGGTTTTATGGATTACCAATTATGCTTTGATAAAATTAGCCGAATTCTAATATTAAGTAAACGAAAGAATTCTCAAAGTGTTTGAATAACGCAGTAATATCAATATTAAGAGTTATTCTTAAATTTCACATAAGACAAAACAGCACTGACATTGTATAACAAGCTCGCACTCAAGTGGATTATGGATTATCCAAAGCAAACCTGACCTCTTTCTTTTGCTCAAGGTTTTGTAAATGTTATTTCAGAAAAGAAATTAGACATTTGTTGAAAATGCCGAATAATTGCGAATATCTGTAATGTTTTGCTTTCAAGGCTATCCATATGCAAAGCATCTACACATTAGATAATTCCATGATTAAAATTTTCTTGCATACCATAAATGCATAACTTCTCAATATAATTTTTTACCATAGAAAGAATATAATTTGTGCCATATCTCTGAAAAGATTGCTGTATAAGCACATACAAAGTATCGAACTTCCATCTTCATCCCTGTTGAGTTTGCTCAATTTATACAAACATTTGAAAGTAGTTCATGTCCAAAGGAGAAACGAACGTGAATTAAACATTTGGTCTATTTTTTTTTAAATTAGATGGTCATAAAACATAACTATCAACATTGACTATCATAAAATGGAATCAAACTTTGGTTACGATGTCTAATTAAATGCAGACACAGGAGTGAAAAAGGCAAAGCCTAGCATTTTTGTATATTTAGAGGGCATTCACGCCTGACAGACTGGCAATAAATCAGCAAAAAAATGAAAAAGGAGACGAAAAACTGCTTTTATGTTTAATTATGTAAAAAATTGTTTCCATAACTTTTTCATTTTTTTACTTTTTCTATTTAAGATGATATGATGAAAACGTTTTACCAAGGATCGGTACAAAAATAAGATCTATAAGCTCAGTGGAAACAAGTAACTTACTACATTTTTATTACAAGAAAACAAACTCTTTAGTATAAATAAAGTGCATTTACAATGAGCGGAGCATAATTTTTGACTAACTGATCTTATGCAATTGCAATTATACATGCACATACTTTTTTTTTTTATTATTATTTATTCTTTGAACATGATAAGGCCCCAAAAATGTGGGCAGCATTATGAAATACATAATTAAATATTTACAAACACTTGTGGTCAAAATTAATGGGCACGAACTATTATGGCTATGCATACTGAGATTAAGTTTGATAATGATTGCTATGTTTTCACAATTGCCACACTTTCACAATTAACAGCCGAAAGAACAAACAGACGGACGTTTTGATGGTAAACCTTAAGACAAGTGGATCACTGATATAAGCCTATAATAAATGTGCTAAACCTACACATTTTGATTTATGAACTTTTACTAAATATATCTGATTATCTACTATTGCTTTTACATTTTTAAGATCAAATTATATTGCCAGATAAGCTTGAATTTTCTTTCAATCACGCTTACTTGCAAAACAAAGGAAGTGGAAAGGATTTATACCGAAAAGAATTTAAACAATCAAAAAGGAATGGCAATGCCCAAAAAGGACAAAGTGTACGTTATACCTGTAAATGGTTTCAAAACTTTTTAAGAACAACAAATTGTTATTGACTTAAAACTGTTTCACACAATTTCGCTGCACGGACTGAGCATAATATAAATTGTCGATCTGGCATTTATAATTGTTAATAAATATGTTAATTTATGCAACGAATGATATTCTATGTCTAATAAATGTTCACTTTTATTTGCGTTCAGTGACATGTAACATGCTCACCAGAGACCAGTGGACACCATTATATATCTAGAGAAAAGTATATATCCATATATATCTTGTTATATCCTATAAGAAACATTATTGATATAGAAATTACTCATAATGAAATGAAAAATATGAAATATAATCGAAGCCTTGAGGTGGTTTAATATTGCGCAATTCAAAAACAAAAACTTGTTTAACAGGCATTGATTAAATAAAAAAAAAAAAACACAATATACACTCAATGTGATCTATTGTTCAACTTTTATCATATTGGCAATTGCATTTTGAAATATTGCCTATAATTATCGCATATATTGTATGTTATGTTGTGCTTTGTGTATAGGGGCTTTTGAAGTGTACAATAAAATATTGAATTGAATAGATCTAACTTACAGCAACCATTTAGAGCACATTTGTTTGGAGATAGTGTTTCATTCGATGAAACTCCTATTATTCGACAAGGATCAGGACCTTTCAAAAAAGAATATTCAAAGAAAAGTGTATAATTAAACAATATCGTTGTTTTTCCAAACTCAAGAATATATGTTGAAAAGGATTGTTCTTACAATACAAGCACTCAGACAATACCGATGCGAATTCTATTTCCGGAGCCTACTGTCCCCTTTTAAAACATCTGTGTTATCCTTTATGTAACGAATATATCATGAAAATTAAAAATCTTCCTGAGGAGTGTATCATTGAGCTGAGTAACAAGTATGAGCTTGGATCGGTAGCAGTCTTAGCCAGCAAATGTGAAGAGGAATAACATGGCATATTTGAATAGCAACTCTTCACCTTTTCGCTTACGATATACACAGTCATGTAATTTCATAGTGCACACTTATGTATTATAAGCTTTTAAAGTATAGCTATGAAAGTTTTAAAAACATGAAAAGGGAAAATAAAGATTCAGATTTATTACATCACTGGATATGGAACGCGCAACGTTGGTCTTCAGAAAAACCATTCTAACTCACTCAGTTTCCTAAACTAGTTATTTGTCAAATCAAGGATACAATAAAAGTATATTAAAATTAAACCAATATCCGACGAACTTGACTGATACAATGAGCCTCAGAAGTCGCTGTCAGCTTATATAAATTTCCAAAAATGAAATTTGTTAAAAGAAGCCAGAGTTAATTTAGCTTCTTTGTTTTTTAAGTTTACCTATCAGCGGCAAGATTTTTGTCATATAGCTACGTTCTGCTTATTTCAGGTGGAGCGCAGATATATACACAGGTAGAGTAAGCAAACCTTATTTCGAATAACCCTGCCGGGCTTCGAACCAACAGTGGTGGGGTATGAGTTATGTTTAGTCGAAGACTCTACCCGCTCGCACACGGAAGCCATTTTAATTAAGCTTTGTATTTTGCTGTTTACATAGACTGAAACTTAACACAAATGTCTAAACTAGTCATTCCCTTATGCTTATAATTATATCTATTATATATTCACAAGTCAGATAGGCTTGAAACTAGCTAAAAGTGTAGTCAAACATCAAGACCAAACAAAAGAGTTTCAAAACCAGCGCCTGACACCCAGATAGCAAGGGTATATGGAATCCATCTAGGTATGCCCATATGGGTACAACTATGTGGGTCCCATATATAGAAATTGTTTCCCATACGTTCAATATGCACTAACACGGGTAGTTATTGTAAAAATATCCCCGGCCATCTTGTTTTCGGCACTTTCCAGTTTCCGGCGGCCCTGGAAAAGTTTAACTTTTTCAGTCAAATGACGTCAGATCCGTGTCACGATACGCGCGTTTGTTTACAAATACTACTTACTTGTCAATGAAATTCATTTAAGTCAAAATGGAGATTAGAACCGTAAGTATTGATATAAAATACGTATGCATATACAATTTGACCTAGTTTCACTATTCCCAAAAAATCCTGTTGATTGCATTCAATTCTTTTGCTTAATACCAAAATGTTTACAGTTGTAAGTAGTTTCCCAGCAGAAGTAAGTCATTATGCTTGCAGCGCCCCCACAAAAAAAAATCTGTAGTATACTGTATAGAAAAAATAGCGTGACAAAAAAAAAAAAAAGTTTCTTACAACAGGTGTCTTATTTTTTTTGCTAATTGAAATTTAATTGGATGTTATATCTTTGATACTCATTTACTGTTATCATGTCTTTTGCAGTGCAATGACCCTGAAAGGGGTTCTTATAGACATTATGACCCTGACCAACTTACAAACGCATATTTTGCTGTCAAAGATGGAAAAATGTCTACTTGTAAAGCAGCAAGATTATTTGGAGTGCCACGTTCTACACTGCAGGACAGATTATTTGGCAAAGTAAACTTAGAAACTGTCAAATCTGGACCACCACCTCTCTTCTCACAAGAGCAGGAAGCACTTCTTGCTGGACATCTTAAGACTATGGATGAGGTTGGCTATGGATATAGTCGCCATGAAACTATTAATTTGGCAACCGACTATGCCATACAGTTAGGTCTAAGAGACAGGGAGCATCCATTAACTGAAAAGTGGTTGTACACTTTTTTAAGTAGATGGCCTGAACTTAAAGTTAAAAAGCCACGATCATTAGAAGTTGCCAGGGCTAAATCAGCAACAAGAAGTGCCATTGATAATTATTTTTTTTTTTTTTTAATTTTTAATTTTACTAATATGTACATAACATACATAATGTTTACAAAAACAATTCTGAATTACCATTTAGGGATGTCAAAGATTAAAATAAATTCATATCGATATATCGAAATATAGGAATCAACAAAGTATTGAAAACTATTGATTTATCTATTCACCTGCCATCTAGGTAGAGAGATTTTTATTTCCATGAACTCATTTTCTGGATAAGTTTGGCAGTAAATAATTTGGCTGGTAAAAACATTTTTGATATTCGATATTTTAGAACGGAATCAACTTAAAATCAAAAATGGTTATTCGTTGATATTTCGATATCTTAATAATCGATTACATCCCTAATCAACACAATATAACATATATAAAGTACAATAGAGGTCTTGATATTTTACATTTCCCTAAATATTAATATTCATAATCAATTACCAGTCAGTTATACAATATTAAAGCTTGTAGTACTTTGTACTAAAGAAGGAAAGGTAGATACAAATCTGTAGAAAATATGCCTGTACATATAGCATATTATTTGGGGAAAAAAAAGAGAAAAAAATGTTGGCAAATCAATATTGATGTTAAATTTTTTTGTTCATGAAAGTAAAATGTATAAATATTTTGGTCTTTATAATAAAAAGTTTAACAAGGGTCTTAAAGGTTTCCATCTGTTTTCAAATTCAGTTCTTCTGTTGTTATTACATGCGATATTACATTCAATATAATATTGTTGAGCAATATTTTTTATAAACTT
>CM037792.1:47252511-47285137 GCA_021229015.1 Solen grandis | reverse complement strand
CGGTCGGGAAGATGAACAAGCAGTTCACAACATAAAAGGTCTCTTCAGGTGATACAACTGGATGCGTGTTCCTCGGAACACTTGTGTCACCTGCATTCCAGCAGTTGTCAGAGAAAGGTTGAACATCAAAATGATCAAAATCATACTTATCACTATACAAAACAAGTTTGGAGAACATCCACCATATACAATTGAACATCACGTCTTAACGAATGTGCGATTTCCAGGACACGAAGGGGTCTGAATGTTTCAAATCTATGTGTTTTTCATCCTATAGATGTGTTTTTTTGTGTATTTGAATTAATTATTTTAAACGTTAAGACATGTTTTAATATATTTCTGTCGAAAATCGAGGTTTTAGGAATTTATATACAAAGCGAACACTTACAGTATTCATCAGCTGTTTAGTGACCTTCACCTTTAAGTTTAGACCGGAAGAAACAGCCAACGTGTTTGACACGCACGTATATGAGTGACTTATATGCAATATAAATAAGAGTAAAGACCTTGTACATTTATGTCAAACAAGCAAAAATGGACCGGGATTATTTAACTAGGTAGTATTTCAAAAAGGAACTTAGATACAGTGAAATAATCAAATGTTTTGACGAATTACACGGGTATAATCCAAACACTTGATTATTTTACTGTATTTAAGTCTCAGGTTATCCCGGTCCATAGCCTTAAAATTAGGAAAAATATTAGCAACCCAAAGAAGAAATATCTGTTTAACTGATGTCTACATGTAATTAGCTATACTGTATATAACCCCTGTGTTGTGGAATAAATAATTCCAGTATTACAAATGGATGAGAATGAGGACATATATGAATCCAGTGACTAGTATGTGCAGTGAAGTTCTAGTGATAAATTGCTTTAAGTAAACTTTTAAATGTTTATTTTTTTTTATCAAATTTATACTAGTATAGTATTACTACATTAGGAATGAAAATCCGGGAGTCAAAAAATAAGTAATAAGTTAACATATACTGATATACTAAAGAAGATTGATGACAGTGTGTACAACACGGAATTGGAGTAGCTAAATAAGGCTACAACATAACACAGACTGGAAAAGACAAAGAAATCGATTGGAGTCCATATCTGGCTGAACAACTTAGTGAACTTATGCCCAAGACGTGTGTTTTTCTTTTTTTTATTTGGAGGGGGGATAATAATAAAAACAGTTCTTGTATTTTAACAACAAGCTGATTTGGAGTCCTGTTACAAAGTCGTTAAAGAATGTTTGAACTATATTTTCATACATTCATGCATGTAATCCATCCATCCATCCATCCATCCATCTTCAAACACATCCTCACTCACATATGGACATGCATTCATATATTCTCTATCCATCTATCTTACTTAATATTACACTACCATCCATCCATCCAAGCGTGATAGTGCAATAACAATATGCGCTCTTGAAAAGTCAAGGTCACAGGAATTGTTAGAAATTGTCTTTGGTATTCATAAGCTTCATTTTCATGTCCGCTCTATAACTTCCTTGTCTTTGTTTGGATTTTCATGAAACTTTACAGAAGTGTTTGTTATGACACAAAGGTGTGTCACGCGCATCAACTATATACACCTTGACCTTTTAAGGATGCATGTCTTAGGTGTTCATTAGCTACATCTTCATGTCTGCTCTATAACATTCATATCTATGGATGGATTTTCATTAAACTCAATAAAGGTGTTTGTGCAACAACCATATGCAAGTCAAGGTTACAGGAGTTGTTAGAAATTTTCTTTGGTATTTACAGGCTTTATTTTCATGCCCGCTCTTTAACTTCCATATCGGCTTGAATTTTCACAAAACTTTACAGAAGTGCTTGTTATGACACAAAGATGTGTCACGTGCATCCACCATATATGCACGCTTAAAAGGTCAAGGTCACAGGAGTTAGAAGTTGTCTTCGGTATTCATAGGTTACGTTTTTATGTTCACTCTATAACTTCTATATTTACGTTTGGATTTTCACGAAACCACAGAAGTGTTTGTCATAACACAAAGGTGTGTCACGCGCATCAACCATATGCACGTTTGAAAGGTCAGTGCAGTTCGCGGATCATAACCCATTTCCGTAAAGTTCTGTTAATTATTTTCTAGTTTCTATCTGGCACAAATTCTTCATGTTGGGGACTCTCGACAGTATTGCTTGCTATGCTGACAAAGCCTTGTTCTTTCTTTTTTGGAACAAATGAAAGAAATATTTTTAAGGTTTCATTTAAACACTGTTTAGCAGTACATATTCACTATTATACAAAATATGAGTTGGATAAGATTATTACTTAGAGACAAGGAAGTCCGATTTATATCTGCCCACTCTTGGCTGTGCTCGTGTTATTCCTCCGCTAGGAAAGTGGAGGCTACAACCTCAATAAAACATTTAAGGTGGTTTCTTGAAAAAGTAATGTCTTGCATATACGATTATGATACAGTCGAACTTCGGGGACTCGAACAGGCTGGGGGAACAGCAATTCTAGTCATCGGTGGTTCGACCCAACCGTGGTTATTATGATGTACATACATGTATTAAAAAAATATTATTTATTATTAGGCCTTCTTTTAGCACTGATCGATTAAAGTAAATAATTGTATTTGCCAAATTTCTTATTCTAATATCGGCGAAATGATATTAAAGGTATCATTAAATAAAATAAACTTATCTTTGTCATTCTTTTATTCTTTAAATAAAATATAAATCCATAAAACAGCAGCTGACAAAATTCAATTACAAAAGCACAAACCTCAACGATGATATTTATTTCGCTCACGTACATGTACACATACATTGGCCAACGTGCAAGTCGTAACATTTTCTGCATACTCCGTTTACTTTTTTCTTCTGCAGAAAAAACAAAACTATCGTGAATACTCCACAAATATAGCACAATCAGATTACAGATTACATAAATGTCAAAAACACGTTGCACCAAAGGTCGTAATTAAATCTACAGCGAACATCGTATGTAGGGTGTCAATTGGTTTGATACATGTGAAATACATATAGCACTTTAAACCTGGGGCCAGAAATTAAGTTCGAGAGTTCCAGCCATCAGTATTCGACTCATCCCGGGTCGAACAATAAAGAGTATAGAACAATTTTGCCGGGACCTTGACATGTGTTCGAGTAAAGTATGGTGTTCCAGTTTTCAGTGTTCGAGTCACCGAAGTTTGACTGTATAGAGCTTACGAATCGCGTCCCGTCCTACACCCATTTTACATATAAGATGAGGTGGTATGCGGGGGTATTAATCGCATTTTAGTTCATTCAGCATAATGCACGTCATTTATTAATTTCCCCAAACGCTCAAAGGATGATCTTCCATGTTATTATATGTATTTAGAAGTGTCTAAAAATGTCGAATGTCATAAACCATGTCCCAGGAAAGGTTGTGTAAATATAAATGTAGACTAGTGGCATCGGCTGCTGTGAAGGAACAAAGTCGATAAGAAACTCAAGATTTTGAATAAATTAGTAATGATCAACTTATTAGGTCTGATGTAGGATAAGAAAGAGTCTGCTACTCGGGTGCTTGGATAGCGTAGTGGTAACGCGCTTCGCTTTTCACCAGTGCATCCCGGGTTCGATTCCTGGTCATGTACATGAGTGGGTACAGTGATCGTCCGTCAAGACACGTGGGGTTCCTCCGGATTCTCCGGTTCATCCCAACCCTATAGTTGTAAGATTCTCGCTAAGAGCGAGACCTTCAAAAATTCCTAGGCGCACAGAACTGGTAACGCACTCAATGAAATCATAAATCAAAATATTAGGGATTTTTGTGACCAAGTGCTAGACTATTTATACACGTGTACGTTGTATATTCATACAAACACCCGCTTAATAGGACAAACTGACCTCAAAAATAACTAAGAAGATGAATTTACCCATTTTCAAGGCGAATGGAATTAGTTGGAACAGGAAATAGGGCATTTTATTTTCTAGTATTAAGGGTAAAATTGTAAAGAAGCAAAGTTAACAATATACGAAAGCAAACGGTAGAATATATAGGTACATAAATTTGTACTTGTGATATAACACATTATGTCAAAACTGACATGGTAATCCATTGCTTATAGAAATATTCAGCAAAGTCTATATTAAATATGATTTTCATCTAAAGGGATGACCTATATAACCACACACACACAAATCTCAATTGCAACGTTTAGGAAAACATACCCAAGACACCATGCTCATGACAAACATCAGTATTCTCTGTCACGAAACAATGACTTAATATAAAAAACATGTACTAAAATCCTGTTCATACAATGTTTCTATTATGCACATTCTTGTAAGTGGTTTTACAATGTCTTAACAAACAGCTGCCTTCCCTCCATAGCTTTACGTTTGTCTTCCAGCCAGTCGTGAATTTTGTCCAGGTAGTCCTCCGTAAAATTCAGAACCTTTTCTAGAGCTATGAGTGACAAAATATTGACATTGTCCTCAATTTCCATCTCATTTTCGTAATTTTTTATCGGAAAAATCTGGTTCCGACCAAGACCAAAGAGTTCCGAGGCCTTGTTCACGGCCTCCTCAATGACAGCGTACCTGAATACGCTGGAGAGGTCATCTACGAGTTCTTCACACAGTTTCTCTATCTTTGTCAGCAGTATGACCTGGGTAATCCCTGAAGGAAAGAAATTGCCACCGTGAATCAATTCAGGTATCTCCTAACCAATTTCCAAAGTAACAGCTCACATAATGTGTTTACTTCAATCTGGAACTAAAATTGTGAACCACAAAGAAAATATTACTTTTTCTAAAACCTTTCTTATTTTGTCCATTTTCATAAGAGAAACCACAAACATACTTTTTTTTGCGAAAAAATATCTTAAAGTATGTTAAGCGAACTAAAGTTTAATGCTAATTATTTTGTTTTAAAGCCAAATCAGCAATGGCAAGAAAATTGTTAGGAAGATTAGCCTGTGAATATTAAGAAGATGGTTTTACTCATTCCACAAAATTAAAGAACACACTGCTGTCAGTTTCAGTGAGGTATTTAACTTACTTTTGATTTTCTTACTTAAAACTGGCAAGGTAAAATCTAATTACGGACAAAGCATCTAATTAACCGCTAAATTAGTTCTGGGAACATAATAGATTTGTACATTGTATCAAATTATGAAAAACTGTATGGCTCATGAATCACATACATATTTTGGCATAGGTTCTTCAGATATATGTTCATTAAAATACGAGCCTAGAACAAAGACCTATTAAAAAGATTGGCAACTAGTATAAATCTCACAAAAGCACGTATTAAATTGTCCAATTCTCGGATAGTCACGTTTTCAGATATCTCATTTCCTATTGAAGATATGTGAAAGTAAATTGTATCTTACAAGAGAACAGTATTTACCATCAAAATGTATTAAAATCTGTAAAAAAATGTGAAAAAGAAAAGGTACCTGCATGATGATAACTATGTAAAATATGTTGTTTTTCTGCTACAATGGTTGCATTTGAATCATAATAAAAATAGAATTTTAAAATAAATCAAACTGAAAATAATTCCTTGCATTGGATAAATGCTTTTTTTTTTAAATATTGTTACATTTTCCTCTGCGATTTATTTTATACCTTTTTGAAAGTTTGCAATATTCAATGATCTGCTGCGTGCTTAAACAATATTTTCCACTGGCTTTTCCAGGAGTTCCCTATCTCTGTTTAATATATGTCTTTGCATAGATCAACCATGAATTTATAAGTTCCTGTCAATCCAGCTTACAAATAGGACACACTTGCCACATACTCATAATGGTAAGATAAAACACATAGTTGACTGTTTATACCTCGCTGGTTCATCAGAGTCTGGAAGCTCTTTATCTTCTCTATGATCTTTGGAGTCATGACTTCCAAGGTCGAAGCGTCAATGACAAACAGAACACAGTGGATCTTGTCTCCCATGCTTGGTTCCTTGATAAAACCTGGCGTTTCCTCTGATATTGGAGTTGCAGGGTTGAACTGCAGGACACAAAATGGATGGATGTTTGATCTTTAACCCATGTGTATCTACCTAATAGGCAGACATGCATCAAGATAAAAACCGTTTACAAAAGCAAATATCTCTTAACAACTCTTGGCCTGAACCAGTACTTGAGCATAGAAAGGTATTGACAAATTATCACACCCAAAAGTTTAAGAACCTTCAGATCTGCAGGCAATGAACGCCACTACTTGATGAATTTCAACTTAGAAAATGAATCATATTTTTCTCAAATTACATTTAAGTGTCAATGGGCGTAAGATGAAATCATAATTTGTACTCTTAGGCACACGTTGTGCGCTGATGAAACTAAACAAACTTATTTCTTTTACAAAGACATTAAATAAAGTTGTTCTCAAAATATAATAAATTGCAGTAGATGTAAAATGAAATTTAATTACACTAAATTCTTCCTTATTTTTGTTATAAAGGTTAGGAAACACCTTTTCACATATTAAATCAACCGTTGGACCAGTACTTTGTACGAGGAGAGGTCTTCAAAATCCATTACCCAGTAGGGTTCAAACTCCTAACCATAGATTCATAATCAATGAATACTACCGCTGATCACTGTTGTATGCGAACACCTCACCTGGTACTTGTCGGGCACATGACCATCCAGTAGGCGACTACATTCTAGAACATCCAGTCCCATACTCTCCTCAAGCCCTCGTGTGTCACACAACCGGAAGTTCAGTGTCTTTCCGGATCTGTCTCGTACCCTGTATGGCGTGTACTGTAAACACACGGTTTAGATAACAAAGTTTTTGGCTAAAAGAAATTCAACTGTTTAATAAAATAAACGTGATATTAGTATTAGCTCATTAACGCGGCTTTATAAGTTTAAAGATGTATTCAAATATCTTTTTTATCAGATTTTCAAAAACTACCCCGGGATACCATTTGATCAATGACTGACAAAGTTAACATAAACGAAGACATGTTTTTTTTTTTTCGAGAACACGGCCCTTCTACTTAATAGAAAAATAATACCTAAGTAACGAGTAAAAGGCTTTAAAAATTCATAGCAAAACCTTGAGCAAGTCCACTCATAATAAAAATAACACTGCAGAAGGATCGACTTAATTAAATCCCAAATTGCTCTCTAATAAATGACCGTACATATCAATGCTGCTAGTTTATATAACAAAGTGTACAATGCGATATCTAGATTTGGACCTCAAACATAGGGTTATAATTTACCTACATTGTATTCTGGAACCGAGCTTTCACATTCCAGGAATACCAAATGAATTCATTATCTATATTTCAAAATGTATGCCTGTAATACCTCTTTCGTCAGACCGAATTCAACACAGCCGCTGTTTGCTTTCGTGGAAATTCGTCCTCGGAGAATAGAGTCCACGGTGTTGTAAAAACTTGACTTGCCAGCACCCACTTGTCCAATCATCAACAGTCGAACCTGCTCCAGATGCATGTCGCTGCGCGGCTCGAATGTCACAATATTTTCCTTCAGCTCATTCATATACTAAAATAGGCACGATATACCGCCGGTAGTTACTTATCATTTTTTTTTTTTTGTAATTTGTCACCATGATTCCTTATACAATAATAATGTGCACACTGGGCGCTCCAAACTGGATTGTGATTTTAAATATCTGCAAGGGAAAACCTATCTGACACCCCGTAATATTTGGGTTATCTCCCTTGAATAAATATAGTGTATAATACTTTGGGCCTCGTTTTTTTTTCTACGAATAAACTATGTTTCAACTTCTATGTTTTAGCATATTCAAATCATGAGGTGACGATTTTTGCCAAATGAAATCATGTTTATTTTGACGAATTTTGTGAAAGACCACCCAGGCTTGAGTGGTATCAGAACGGTCCTTTGTCACATGATATGATCAAAATAGCTCACCTTCAGCACGCCGTGCTCAGGCAATAACATACGATAGAGAGCCAAAAACATCGCACAATGCATAGATGACAATATTTGCAAATTTGACATATGGAATTAAGATGTACTTTCATTGAAGGTAATAAACATCCCAAGTATAGGACTTTGTCGAGGGAAAGGAAATATAATTACCCCCGGACACACACACGCACGTATGCGAAAGCACACAAAACCTTGACCTTTATGTACATCTTCATGTGGCGTTTTACCTTGAAATCCATCAAACTATTTAGGGGTAGTCATGCTTTCACATTTAACAAACAGTCCGACTTTGTTTTGGGTGATACATTAATCTGAACGTAATCTTGCAAGACTATGTACAACTCTGCAAAGTAACAATGGTTATGGACATACAAATCTTTATGGACAATTAATAAAAAAACAAAGGGCAATTACTTTGTAAACACCTGATAAAAGGATGCACAATCAAGTGAATGCCTTATCAACACTCCTTTGTAGTAGATAATATCTGCGAGTATTGAGTAGAAAACAACAACAACTATAATGACCAAAACCCTGTGAGAAATAATCTTAACAAGACCTGGAAAAAATACGCAATATAAAACTTTGTCTCAAGCATCCCTAAGAGCTAAAGTTGGAAATAAAGGGTGAAAAAATCTCTATAGATAAGGAACAGGACAGGTCGTCGGACAGACGCAACGTCGAAACCCCACGATATATATTCCGTTATCAATTCGATAAAGGAGCAAAGCTTATTGAGCAAATGTGGGTCTATCGATAATGGGACGGACGTAGAGGTGGTCACATTAATATTTTGAAGAAAATGCACGTGACGCAGATATCACGTATTACCTTTACATTCCAAACTGGTGTTTTTCTCCATGGTTTTTCCTTCATACGATAACCATCTATTTAAAAAAAATCGTCATGTATTAAACTTGGGAAAATCATGGTTGTTGACGCAGAATATGATAAAGGAAGATTTATAGCAAGAACAAATGTCCTTTAAGCAGCAGTTGATTGTATAATAAAACTATATAAATGCATCATTGGTAGGGAAATAATTAGTCTTCCCACTTTTTTAATTTACTTGTTTATATCCCTGGCCTTTGATATTGGGTCAATATAGGTCACATATGAGCAACGGCGACAAGTTTGAAAACCATGGCATTACTAGATGATTTATATGTAACAATTTTCCCTCTAACTCAAAATACAATGTATTTGCATTCCGCAATTACGGCATTTTTAGTGCTTCAGTAAAAGACCACTCAGGCTGACCTTTCATAGGTGCAGATCCACCAAAAGATCTCGGAGGGGGTTCAAGTCCTGGTAAGTTAGAACTGTTTTGTTTATTCTAGACCTGGAGGGGAATAGAGACCGATCTGGATTAAGGATTGAATAGTGTGAATTTTGTTTTACTAGAATCTTGGAAGAGGCGGTGTGGGGTGGGGGTAGGAATAGGTTTATAATGAGAGTCTGACAATCGTATATGTTTAATAAATGATGATGGTGGTGGTGGTGCTTCTGCTGATGATGTTATTGACAATGATGATGATGATGGTTTTAATATTACCTTCAACTTTATACACCTCCAGTTCCGACACAGTCATATTTCCGTTATTTATTTCATCAGCACTTATACTTGACGTATAAGAAGAACCTATACTCAAGCTACCATTCAGAATAAAATTTCCTCCACTGGCTTTGCAATGATTACTGAAGCTGTAGAGATCATATCCGTTTCCAAACGTAGGGCCATATTTTGCATTATCATATATATCATAGCCACCTCCAGTTCTGCTAAACTTTGCTCCAGCAGTTTTACCATTATACTGGAGCCGAAACAGAAAAGCCGAACTGTCTTCAACGTAACTCCCACATGAAGTCCATGCTATACTGGTGTAGCCCCCGTAGATGGTTCCAGATGGGTTAAATAGGACAGTAACCGTGGGACCCTGGTTGTTGCACTTTTGATGAAATGTCGGGGCACTACAGCCATCCCTTGTGATGCTATAGAGCAGAGAGAACGTCTTTGGCCCTGTTCCCATCCACTGCTGCAGTTGGTCCATATCTCTCTTTGATAATCGACCTGCCATGATATGACTGTCTGGAACAGTAACACAGGATATGACCTAGGGGAAAGAATTGAACAAATTTGCAACAAATATAAATTGATGCCTGAATAGGTTTCATACTACTTCCTCATCAGTATCTTAAATTATCGTCACAACGACAATGGCACACAACGTGGTTTTGATGACCAGAAGATAGGCTTATGCACGTGCTTGGCTTACAGAACAGGACTTTTTTTTATCTGCAATGATACACAAGGACTTTTCATTTCCATTAAACTTAGAGACTCAATTAACAGGCACGGATACAGGATTTAGAGTTAGGGGTGAACATTTGAAAAATTAACGTACGGGGGAAGAGGGGTGGGGATTATGAAAATTGGCCGAACTTGTGGGTTAGGGTGTCATCGAACTGCACTTGATATTTGATTATCACATATGAACTTAAATTTAATATGTGGCTTAACGTATTAGAACAATACATATTGATAATTTAAAGATTTTAAAGGATGGCGGCCTACGCTGCTTCCACCACCTAAATCCCACATTGATTTACGAACGTAATTGGGTATTTTACAATGACCCATATTTTATCCAGTAGAAAGGTTGATCAAGACCCTAGAGATATATCTACGTCTATCTATGTTGGACTGGATCCCCTCTACCTTTTTTAGACCGTATCACCGAGGATCGACGCTGGAGAGAGACATTTGTTTCACATTGTATCTTTGTGCCGCCTAGTGACTTAAATTTATTTCCAAATGTGTTATTTGTACATTAAGGATGTACATTAAGGATGTACATTAAGGAAAAAAGACTTATATATATATATATATATATATATATATACCCCATTTACAACGACAAGAGAGTGCCACTGTCCAGAATGTATAAGCTATATACACTTTGTATACAGTTATAATTTTTAGATTCATGAAAATAAAAGCTATATTTCATTAATTTAAATAGACGTCATTTAGTTGTTTGAAGATCTGCGGGGTGAGGATTCGATACTGGTGACGAGCCATACTTCTTTTTACCTTAAAAGAGCTTTACAGTTAATTAAAATTTTCTATTGTGCACATTTTTTTATTATATTTTTTCACATAGTATATCCTGTCTCTATTTTGATTTTTAATTATCAACACCATTTGTAATTGAAAAGTTACATTTAAAAGGTTTTATACAGTGTTTTGAATTTGGAAAATAATTGCTTTTCTTATGTTCATTTTCTTTTATTTTTGTTATAGTGTTTATATGTTGCATCCGTTTGGTACATAATTTTGCATTTCATCGACAATTTTGTACATAATTTTATACTTACTCTTTATGTGAATGAATGGGGTTACAAGCATTGTTTATCTTTGACAAGTAGTTAAAGTTAGTGAACAATGAGAAGTACTTGTAACATGTTTCATTAACTGGAATGAGGGTTTATGCCTACTAGGTGAATTGATTTGAAAAAAAAAATTTGTTTGACAATTTACATTTATTGATATTTTGATTATTTTCCATTTTTAAAGTTGATATACGTGTACTAGTAATAGCATTTGAGTAGTGGTAGAATAGTAGTATATTGTTAAATTTGTAGTACAGAAATGGCGAAGAAAATGTATCTGAAAGTGAGACAAGAAGACTAGTAAGTGAAAGGAGAATTGATGTAGATGTAGGAGCAAGGGATGAAAGAGTGAGTCAGTTAAACAGTACGTTGAGATAGATATATATGCAAAGACAAAGGGGGAAAGTGAAAGCGCTTGAGAGTTTTCGACAAGATTGAGAATAGTAGTAAATGGGTCTCTTTGCATCCAAACAAACGGGCGCCATTTTGTTGACCTAGTTTCTATTTTTAGTAACAGGTGGCAATCTTTGTCACTATTTATAGTAACGCATTTGCATATAAGTATTTTAGGGTATGACGTGTAGTAGCCATGTTGAAGGCGGCCATTTTATTTCTTATGTGTGTATTGCGCATGCGTAGCGGCCATTTTCGATTATAGTATGACATCATGGGCTATATTTAGAATGACATCATGATCTATAGTTAGAATGACCTTATCGGTAGAATGACCTCATGTTTGTCTCAATGATGTATAGAGCTAACTTGTACATTCAACCTTGGGCTTGATAACGGGCATTGAGGGTCAGGTCCTTAGCCCTAGGCGGAGACCCATGGTGTAAATGGACAATTCAAACACATTATGAGAAAAAAAATGGCAGCAATAAATAGAAAATACAATTAATAAAATCACTACTTTAAAAAAAGAAACAAAAAACATTAAAATAAGTAAGAAAAAAATGTATAAATATGTAATATAGAAAATAAGAAAAACTCAATAAATACATAAGTCAAAATAAAATGATACATTATTTTCAAAGAGAAACACTTACGATGTGAACAGTTCCCTATCTTCCAAAAGAATGAATACATTTCCGGTAACTACTATAATGTGTTTTTCATTTTTGGTCAAAGTGTTTCCGGTCTCTATTTTTTGTCCAAAACGTGAGAACGTACTTTGTTTTCATGGGAACCCTGCTGTGAAAGTTATTAACTTTTCCCCAACACCGGATCTTCGGTATGAACATGAAGTGGCTTCTAGCTGTGAAAGTCATTAAATGCATGGATCTGAAGAATCATGTCTGAACATGTACCCTGTGTTCATGGGAACCCTGCTGTGAAAGTTATTCACTTTTCCCCAACACCGGATCTTCGGTATGAACATGAAGTGGCATCCAGCTGTGAAAGTCATTAAATGCATGGCCTTTTCTCTGCTCTAACATTTAGTCATTTGAGTATAGGAATTTTAATATTTTGATTTTAGAAATCAGTTTATTGATATTGTTTTAGTGCGAATTAAGTCTAAACACATAGATGATTGATCCGATATTGATTATTTATCGATTGTTGTTTAAATTCAAAAATCATTATTTTCCTTTTTTTTCCCACTAACATTTAGTCATTTTAGCATACAATTAGTAAGTAGCTTAAAAAATCTGTTGATTTGATTTTCAATCGAATTATTGTCAATTATCGATTTCATTGATTTCCCATTTTTAAAAGAGTTGGTTGTTTTGAGGATCCTATTGTCAAAAAAAAAAAAAAAAAAAAAAAAAAAAAAAAACAGAAAAAAAACCAAACAAGTCGTATGCGTGGTGGTCATTTTAGTTTAGATTCTATTGTGTGTATATCGTGGCGGCCATATTGAAATTGTATGGCGGTGCTATTGATTATGAGGTATTGATAGTCCCAATAATATACAGAGCTGACTTGTATATTCAGTCACAGGGCTTAATCGCGGATATTGAGGGTCAGGTCCTCAGCCCTAGACGGGGATTATACTAAGTCTTAAAACAATAATGATATCAAAAGATTAACATATGATCATCATACAATAAATAAAAAGAACATATAGGGTCATGGACTATACACGCAACTAGTAAATATAATAAAAAAATATATCAAACAATATTGGAACATAATTTTTGAACATGGCTGTACACATTACTTAAACATGAAACTTTCAGTCAGAAATAAAGATCAATACCCTGAATTAGACGTGTAGGAAATGGTACACAATTTTTGATCGTGTCTGTACACGTTAACATGAAACAATTAGTAATAAAGATCAAATCTTCAGAATTCAGACGTGTGTAGAACACAATTTTTGAACATGTCTGTACACGTTATTTCAACACAATTTTTGAACATGTCTGTACACGTTATTTCAACATGAAACGGAAATAAAGATCAATTCTTCAGAATTCAGACGTGGTTGGAACACAATTTTTGAACATGTCTGTGCACGTTATTTTAACATAATGACTTCTTTGCGAATATTGACATCATTTAAAGCAGGCACCAATACATTTAATAATCACATACACAGTGACCTATATACCAAAAGAAAGAAAAACATCTTATCTACCATGCATGAATACGTTTTACTTTGAATCTGGAGTAACACACTTATTGACCTCCATTTGTTTAATTCTCTCTCTCTTAATTTCTGGGGAGTTTGTATATGATTATATAAGCACATTCTCATACTTAAACTTGTATCAAATTTAATGAAGTACATGAGCACGTACATGTATACATGTGTATACACAAATGCATGTTCATGTTTCTCTCTCTCTCTCACACACACACACACACACACACACACACACGCGCGTGATATACCATTTTAAGTCATAGTATTTCCGGTAATTATTCTTGGAAACCAGAGATAACTGGTTTACAATTTGAACCGACCAATGCAATGTTTTATGTTGATTGAACATGTCTAGACATGTTGTTTAAAAATAACCATGACTTAGATCAACAACCAATCAGAAAAGAAATGCAAAATCGCAACCAATGACATGTTTCATTCCATGAATAGACATGGCATTGCACGACAGTCAGCAATCATTTTTACTCCATGAACCTATGAGGCGTATTAATCACACACACACACACACACACACACACACACACACACACACACACACACACACAAAATCATAGAATGTGTTCATGGTTCTGGAAATGAAATGGACATGTCGAGTAAGGTAAACTTTTTAATATATAAATCACTTACCTTTTTTCCTCAGTATCCAATTTTTATATCACACAACAGAATTTCCAAAAAAGTTAATGACATGTATATCCATTTGTTTTCCCGCACAAAAAATTCCAACTGATCACTCTAAGAACATTCAGGGAAAAAAAATCTGTGTACTCTGAGCGTGAAAAAGATTATGTTTTATGATGTGTGTGAACGAAATGTATGTTTTGGCTTCTCGATTTTAAATTAAAACACATGTTTGTGTGTAATCGACATAATCCTGGAGCGGGGTGAAAGAGCTGGGACCGTCTCAGCAGGAAGACTAATTAAAAAGACATTACCTCTTTCAGTTTACCAAATTATATACCATTCATATACAAGTATAAAACATTGAACGAATTTTGTTATTTTGATTTCAGAAATCAATTGATTGATATTGTTTTAGTGTGAATTAAGTCTAAACACATGATTGATGCGATATGGATTAATTATCGATTATATATACAAAAAACCAATATTTCCTTTTTTCTGCTCTAACATTTAGTCATTTGAGTATACGAATATTGTTATTTTGAATTTTTAGAACTCAATTTTTTGATATTGTTTTTGTGCAAATCAAGTCTTTTGTTATATCATACAAAAAAAAAAATCAATATTTTCCTTTTTTTCACTAACATTTAGTCATTTGAGCATACAAATAGTAAGAAGCTTCAAAATAAATCTGTTGTTTTGATTTTCAATAGAATTATTGTCAATTATCGATTTTATTGATTTCCCCCACTCCCTTTTTTAAAGGTACAATGTTAAAAGGTAATATCTCCCTTAGTTGTGTACCGATTTGAATCATTTTCATAGCTATGGAAAGCTCAAAGTGAGATCTTTACTTTGAACTCTCTTAACCGGAAGTCCATGATGAATAAAAACCGGAAATGACGTCATCAAATGTAAAAAATGACTCTGTCTTCCTTAGTTGTTAACCGATTTGAATCATTTTCATAGCTATGGAAAGCTCAAAGATAGATCTTTACTTTGAACTCTCTTAACCGGAAGTACATGATGAATAAAAAAAGTAAATGGCGTCATCACATGTTAAAATCGACTCTATCTTTCATAGATGTTATCCGATTTGATTTTTTTATTACTTTGGTAAACTCTAAGTGAGATGTATACTTTGAACTCCTTAACCGGAAGTCCATGATAAATAAAGAACCGGAAATGACGTCATCACATGTTAAAATCGACCCTATTTCCCTTAGTTTTCCATCGATTTAATTATTTTTTACTACTTTGGTAAGCTCTTAGTGAGATCTATACTTTGAACTCTGTCAACCGGAAGTCCATGAGCCTGTTAAACCGGAAACGTCAAAAAATATACAATGAATTCGCTTTACCGAAGTCCATGATCCATTAAAATCGGAAATGACGACATTCTATGTGAAACTGACCCTTTTTTCATTAGTTTGAACTTCGAGGGTATAAAAAACCATATAAAATCGTGTTAGTTATACAAGTTTTGACACTCAGGCTAATAACATGGAATTTAACAATGTGGAGATTCAGCATGACTTGAAATATGAAATTTGTACAAAATGTGGAATAAGATGTTATATTCAATGTTTGTTTTGCTGGTCGATTCTCCTATAAAATGGACAATGTCATGAACAACGACGAGGGATTTAAAGAGCCGGATCTAGAGATGTGTGAGCACTGATGAATATTAGAACAAGCAGGATCAAAGTCTAAAAAATTATAGGGGAAGTGCCTCCTTTTCCAGTTCATAAAACATGTTTTCTATAAAGTTTTTAAAGTGTGAACAAGTATTCACAAGAAGGGACAATATGTTAAGACATTGTGCATTTAAACATGGAAATGAAAAGACAGTCAAAGAAACGCCTCCTCCTCCGGAATTGACTCCTCCTCCTTCTCCTCCTCCTCCTCAGGGAGGAGTTCATCCTCTTTTTCCTCTTTAAACTACATCATAGTTATTTCAAGAAATGGAACACTCGTTTCATTGGAAGTCTATGGCGACATGTTCATGATCAGACATGATTTTGCATTTAATGACTTTCACAGCTAGATGCCACTTCATGTTCTTACCGGAGATTCGGTGTTAGGGAAAAATGAATGGCATTTCACAGCAGGGTTTCCATGAAAACAGAGTACGTTCTCACGCTTTGGACTAAAATAGAGACTGGAAACACTTTGACCAAAAATGGAAAACACATTATAGTAGTTACCGGAAATGTATTCATTCTCTTGGAAGATAGGGAACTGTTCACATCGTAAGTGTTTCTCTTTGAAAATAATGTATCATTTTATTTTGACTTATGTATTTATTGAGTTTTTCTTATTTTCTATATAACATATTTATACATTTTTTCTTACTTATTTTAATGTTTTTTGCTCCTTTTTTTAAAGTAGTGATTTTATTAATTGTATTTTCTATTTATTGTTGCCATTTTTTTTCTCATATGGATTTTGTATTGTCCATTGTACACCATGAGTCTCCTCCTAGGGCTAAGGACCTGACCCTCAATGCCCGTGATCAAGCCCTAGGTTGAATGTATAAGTCAGCTCTGTACATCATTGAGACAAACATGAGGTCATTCTACCGATAAGGTCATTCTAACTATAGATCATGATGTCATTCTAAATATAGCCCATGATGTCATACTATAATCGAAAATGGCCGCTACGCATGTGCAATACACACATAAGAAATAAAATGGCCGCCTTCAACATGGCCGCTACACGTCATACCCTAAAATACTTATATGCAAATGAGTTACATAAATAGTGACAAAGATTGCCACCTGTTACTAAAAATAGAAACTAGGTCAACAAAATGTCGCCCGTTTGTTTGGATGCAAAGAGACCCTTTTACTACTGAGAATATATGGGTGAGAAAATGAAAAGTTTGATATCAGATTTTAAGGGTGATCTGATTTTAGGAGGAATATGTTTGATATGTGTTCTCGGTGTTTGATATGCTGGGAACGGTAAAAAAATAGATAGTGAAGGAAGTATGAGGGGAGATGATAGTGATGATAAGCCAATTGGCGACAACACTGTAAATAGGATATTTCAAGATTTTTTGTTTACAATTGATAAAACAGTAGTTAAATAGTGTAGGCACACCAGTCGACTTTAGTACTGATATTGATTTAGACATAGAGACAGAGAATTTATTTGATAGTGAAATGGAGTGGTCATATAAAAAGTCTTGAGACTGGCTGAAAAGGAAAATAATGTGTTACAAAAGTAGTATTTGAGCCCCATGCCAATAAAGCTGGATATAATAGACGTAATGAATAGATTTGTCATGAAATCCGGTCTTTGCTATAGTGATACTGTTCGATAGACCGTACAAAAATCATTAACCGGCAAGGAAGATTTTACGGCTACTACAAAAGAAATCATTGAAACAGGTAGAAAGTAATAATGGCAATGTGAGGAATGACGAAGCCGTGCTATCAAAATTGTTCAACACGTAGCACAAAAGATAGGAAGGAGTATCAGACATGGGCATAAAAGTTGAAAGTACATTGCGGACATCTTTTAAGAGACAGGTGGGAGCTGATCAAGCAGATAAAATGATGCTGAATCGTTTTTGGAAGTATCCTTACAGCCCAGAACTAAAGAATGCAGCAAGTCATCATATAGGGGAAAACAAGATTAGTAACAGGTGAGAGGTAGAGCAGCCGAACAGGCATATCCCTTTATACGAGATACTGAAGTCGAATTCAAAGGCAAATAGGACAAGACGTCACATTTACTGAGTGCATCATTTGGTGTACATCGGAGAGATGAATTCACGTATCCTGATGACGTCGTGCTATCACGTCCAGACTCCTAATTAGCAGCAGACCGGTGATTGGCTTAATATACATATGACTTATCAGTATGCAAAACATATGTTTTTTTTATTTTTGTTCATTATCTCACTCATTTATCATAATAGGAAAAAAGGTATTTTTGATTGTTTAATTTTCTTTGTATTAATTACTAATAACAATATCAGATAAATATACATATCTTAAAGAAACTTAGGCTTTATATATGTCTTTTATAAAAACAGTAACTTTGATTGTTGTTGCTATTGCACCGCTTTTACATGTCATACTTTGTCATGATTTGTTGTATATGTCTTAAGTCGCTGACGACAGCTCCTAAAAGCAAGGAAGAATGTCATAGGGTCAGGTTTGACACGGAATCATATGTTGTTTATTTTATCCCCAAAGTGTCTATTTAAATATTGATACTATATACTTTTTTTATTTCAGCATTTTAAGTTTATAAGGTTTTGTTTGAAAAGTAATAAAAATCGTAGAAGTGGAAAAGTAGTTAAATCTGAGGTATCTGGAATGTATCATTACTCACTAACTAGTTAATTTCCTAACTTAGCATCCAGCACTATTCACGATTCCACGTTTTTATGCGGGGTCTTCGACTAGCATTTATTGATAGACGTGTTATATTGTATTAACATGTATTTTCAGGTTAACTTCACCTTTCAGGTTGTTATCAAATATATAACTAAACTACATCCAACCGCAATCCTTACTCATGACTCATATATATACATGTACGCCTAGCTGAGCTATTCGGCATTTTAAAGTAAAGGGCCTTTTGGAGTTGTATTCTCACAAATGCATGGGTGTTATTACTATTAGTAATGATTTGCTTTGATTCCAATTTATTAGTAGGTAAACCCTTTATCTGATTTAATGTATTTGTGTGTATTATTAGAGACTAAATAGGAGGAGATAACCAAATAAAAAATGCAAAGAAAATGCTTTATCAGATATTAAATTTCAAACCAATAACATTTGGTTAAGGATTGACTGATTGGGTCGAATTTAACTGAGTAGCGAATCATCAAAACAGTTTCCACGTCTGTGAATATCCCCATTGTATGAGACAATTTTGAAAGGCAAATATAAGTGATATTTTTATATGAGTTGCATAGAAGCAGAGAAATCATTTTTGTAATAATTTCCTTAGTTCTGCGTCAAATATCAAAATGTATACATTATTTAAAAGCTCTTGAAATTCATAGATTAAACATTAATATTTCTGATAAGGATATATACCCAAAAAATAATCGAACAGAAGAGAAAAGTATGGGTACATCCTTAAACAAATTAAACAGTGATTGGTTATAAAGTTTTTACCTTTAAATATATTGCACAACTGTGGTTTTAAATATTGTTTTCGCATTTAAAATGATTCATATAAAGCTCTAAAATTTGATATATATTTAATTAAAATAGAAAACACAGAGGTGATTTCTCAGTATTCTCAGATATCGGCCTGTATTAACTTACTGACGAAAATGTCTTATCAGTGGTACATATGACATCACGAGGGAACTATGTGTAGTTATTTGTAGTTTGTGTTGATTTTGACCATAAAATGATTCGGGGTTTTCGTATATGATTAAAACTACTACCACACACGAAATATTTCTGTTATAGTCAATATCTATGTATTAATATTTATGTTACATTTATCATTTTCCCCGGACATCAAATGACGATTTGATTTCGGGGAGAACTTGTTTGTCGCATGTTCAGTTTTGTGATTTTTTTTTTTAAATAAAGTAACTTTGTACATACCTTTAAAAGTGCACGAACAAAAACTTTGTATCAAATATCCTCATGTTAATGTATCAAATACAGTGCAAATGTATTGGTGTAAATAAAATACCGGGCTATCTCTTATCGACTTTAACTTTGGACCTCGTTATCGGCTTGAAATTGGTCCTCAACGATCTTGTGGTATAGTGCATCATACAGAAAACGAAGTGAGGGTGACGTGTCTATTTGAAATAAGTACTTAGGGGTATGTTTCGTTTGAGCTTGCAGATTATTGTTCTCCCGAGTGATGGTTCTTCCAGAAAATTTGGGAAGAGGAAAAGACCAAAAAGTGGCTACGTATTCTCACGAGAAGTGGTGTAATTCATGTAGTGTATAGAAAAAATGAAAAATTTACTATAACAGCCATTGTATTTTTGTTGTTGTAGGGGTTGAGTTTCCTATCGAAATTTAATGGTCAAATCAGATGTCATATATAATGTTTATAACAAAATATCAGCATAACATATTTTACATACAAGATACGAAAATAGTTATTGTACTTTCATGCAAAATGGCGGATTTCCGAGCGAACCTGGAAGTCGTTACGGGCATATCATGTACAAGCGTTGTTCTGACTGACCAGATGTTCTTAGCTCCTAAACGAGGACCGCATACAGACACAGAGCAACTTGTCGACAGAAGAAACCGTCAGACTCGTACTTAGAGGTATCAATCGTTATTATAATTACAATTTGAATATGCCTATTACTACTATTACTATTTTTGCAAGTAATCAATAAACGTATCGTTAATATAGAAATACATTACAACTCCAAAACGGGTTATATATATATATATATATATATATATATATATATATATATGGATCGCAAGTTGTTCAGCACCAGCGAGATGGAAGTCCTGGGCTGGTGCATCAAAAAGGCCCATCAGTAGCAACAACGACGTAGAAGGTATTATTTTATTGATATACAATATATTTCAGTTACAAGACGAAATCAAATCTACATCTTCAAGTAATCAAAAAATGTATCTAAAGTTAAATGTTCAATCACTGTAATTAATTAGACATACATATATTTATAATTCTTATAGAACACATTATGCTAGAACTGACATGCTAACCCATAACTCCTAGAAATGCCCACCAGTCTATTTCAAAAGTGTTGGTAGAAGCGAAAGCATCTCAAGTCAGACAGTCAGCTTTCTACTTACAATTACATTACCGTCTCTATCCAGTTTGCGTTGAAAAAAGTACCACTGGTTGTATAAGTCAACATTACAGTCTTGATAAAAGTTGAATATATTACAGGATTATGTTGATTTTGAAAGCATTGGTTATAATTACAATTTCTGGTCAAATTAAAAATTTAAAAGAAACACGTTTAATAATTCAGTATCCATAGGACAAAAGTTTCATTCACTAAACTATTGACGTTACATATTATTTACTACGTTACATATACAATACCTTTCCGCTTTTGTGTTGTTCTTAATTCTGGTATTAGCAATTATCAGGAGTTTCAGTTTAATAGAGATTACCCTTTATATGCAACCGTACATGAAGAACGTTTGGTGTAGTTAATGCAGTAAATTCGTCAAATTTTTGTGATACAGTTTATCACCTATAAATAACCTTATTTACACATTTATGTACTGGTTGTGGAAATAGCTTAATTGGTAAGAGCGTCGTCAAGTATTATTCTTTACAAAGGTACCCTGTACGATGCTGCCCATTAAAAAATCAATGACGTTATAAATATATATATTATTTAATGGTATTTATTTATTTATTTTTCTTTTTAAATAAGGCAGCTTTTCGGTCAAAGCAACGTACCGATACCTTTTTTTTTGTTTTATTTATTATAACACAGGACCTGATATTCAGTCATTTTTTTTCTTCAAAAATCGACCTCTCTGTATGTAAATTATATATAAATAGGTCGATTTTATTTATTATTATTATTTTATATGGGGGTCCTGTGCATAGACAGGTTAGGTTATAAGGTCAAAACAGTAGAAAAGAGAAAAAGAGGGAGACGGTATTCTTATTGTTAGCCGTCAATTAGGACATTTTGTTTTAATCTTTTCTTGTTAGAATCTAAATGACTGTAGTGGCCTTAGTCGCATCTGCCCGTCACAACTCAGAAAGTACTTTAAGGACTGAGTTTATATTTCATACAAGGCTCAAACTTTTTTTTACCAAAAACAATAATTCTTCCTTGATTCATCTAAATTTCATTGAAATTATGCTTTCCTAGAGCATATTTTAAAAACTATTGAAGGAATTGATATCATTCTTCACATATGGGTAGGGTGTGCAGTGGCAAATAACAATAACTTAATCTTGACCCATTTTCTTGATTTTCTCTTAAATTATACCTGTATACAGCAAATCCATGAATTATTAAAATTATTGAGATGAAACATAATACATTGATTGAGTTCAATGAGAGGAACAGTGCTAAGAACCATCCATTTTTTAATCTCCTGTAATCTCAAACTAATTTATCTTTACACATGAACAGAAGCTATTTATAAGTGCAGTAACCAAGAGCCGTAATTCTTCCATGTCCCTTTCCCGCCCTTTTTCCTATTTAGATACCGGTAATACCACTGGCTGGGAACACGTGACCTAGCGCGCACCTGTTAGAACGTGACAAAAAGGTAAACAAACCGTGTTTTTCGTCTACCGAAAGGTAGAGCTGGTACTTCAGGCATTGACAGAAACTATGAACCATAATCTATCTTACCTGATTTTGGTAAGATTTAACTTCCTTTATGTTTTACATGCATTCAACAAAAAGAAATATTGAGGGGATTGGCTTTATTATTTAAACGTTTAAACTTTCGCTTTTGATGTACTTCCGGTGATTTGAATTTTTCTTTATTTTAACCCTTTACAAGTTGGAAGTATTTTGGAAGATGACCAATGATGCAAGTAAAAATAGATTTGCCTGCACTAAAATAAGTCACTACTTGATCAGTGTACCCCATCCCATCAAATACATGTACAAATCTTTCTTGCAAAGTTTAGAACAAAAAATAAATAAATAAAAAACAGGCCGAAGATATCTCTCACATAACAAAACATTGGAATACTCGGTTGAAAATAAACACAATAAAAAAGACTATTCCTAAATTCCTAAAATGTTCTGTAAGATACACTTTTGTAAATGATCTGAGTCTTGCTGTGTCTTACTCCACAACCAGCTGCCGTCCGTCGTACATAGCTTTACGTTTGTCTTCCAGCTTGTCGTGAATTTTGTCAAGGTAGTCCTCCGTAAAATTCAGGACTTTTTCAAGAGCTATGAGTGATAAAATGTTGACACTGTCCTCAATCTCCATTTCGTTTTCATAATTTTTCACCGGAAAAATTTTGTTTCGACCAAGTCCAAAGAGTTCCGAGGCCTTGTCTACAGCTTCCTCAATGACAGCATACCTGAATACGTTGGGCAGTTCATCCACGACTTCTTCGCAGAGTTTGTCTATCTTTGTCAGCAGTATAACCTGGGTGATTCCTGAAGAACCGGAATGGACATCGTGAATCAATCTAAGCATCAGATATTGGACTTTAATGTTAAGTATTTTCTTTTAAAGTCTACTAAACATTAATAAGAAATTTTGTAGAAAGATAAGCATTGGAATTTACACAGATGTTTTAAAACAAATTGTCTTTACCCATTCATTCACATTAAATGCACAGACCTTAACCTGACAAGTTAAAATCTAATGACGGACAAAACATGCACCTAATTAACCGCTTAATTACTTCTGAGAACATAATACTTTTGTACATTGTATCAAATTATGAAAAACTGTATGAATTATGAATCACAGATATATTCAAGAAGTTTTTTTCAAATAAATAATCATTCAAACGTAAGACTAGAACATAAACAAGAGGGCCATGAGGGTGGCCCTTAATCGCTAACCTGATTACTGACCATACCTTACTCATGCTCGAAGTTGACCTAGATATCATCAAGACAGATCTAATTCTGACGACGCCTTACCCATGATTGAACTTGATCGAGATATCATCAACACACTTTTCACAAGTTTGACATTTTTTGCTAAAATGTTACTCCCTGTGGTGATTTTTAGATTTTACTAAGGTTTAACCTAGTGACCTACTTTTTGACCCTGCCCCACCTATGATTGAACTTGACCTAGATATCGTCAAGACAAACATTCCGATCAAGTTTGAAAAAAGATTCGGCTAATAATATGGCCCCTAGAATGTGAACAGGATTATTCAAAATTTGACATAGTGACCTACTTTTTGACCCCCCACCACTCATGACTGAACTTGACTAAGTAATTATCAAACAATCTGAACAAATTTGAGAAAGATGTTAACAAGATTTAACCAAAATTTAACATAGGGACCTACTTTTTGACCCCGCCCCATCCATGATCGAATTTAACTAAAACATAATCAAGACATACAGTCTGAGCAAGTTTGAGAAAGACTGGATAAAAATTGTGGCTTCTAGGGTGTAAAGACTAAAATTGTTAACATTTTTTACATAATTAAAGGGCTATAACCCTGACATAATAAGGCCAATGTCAGTCGTAATTAAAATTATTTGAGAGATTATGACCATAAACATAGTTGTAAAATTTAAAGAAGATTGTTTAAGAAGTGAAGATGCTAGAGTGTAAACCAGATTAAGGGAATGTGTGACAGTTTGAGACGGAAAATTTAAACTGTTCAATGGAATTTTTTAAAACTCTGCATGTTTAAAGAGAATCATAAAAAAACACATTCTTTTGAAAAAAATGGGGGTCACATTTCTACCTTGTGGGTTATCTGCCCCTGAATGAGATATTTTAGTACTTTTAGTCCATATTCAAGGACAGATTTAAATGTTCTTTCTTTGTCTATATAGTAAATGTAGCAAACTGTCATCAAACGCCCTTAAAGGGAGAACAACTCCTGACCTATAATCAAACCTATTAGAAAGATTATGACCATAAGCATTGTAATAAAATTTATGGATCATTTTCATGAAATGAAGATGCTAAAAGTATAAACAAAGTGAAATCTGGCATTTTATATATTGAAAGGGGCATAACTCCTGACCTAACTGGCCGCATAATCGAACTTGATCGAGAGATTATGGTCATAAACATTGTCTTAAAGTTTAAAGATTATTGCTCAAAAGATGAAGATGCAAGAGTGTAAACACTAATATTGTTGACGCACAACGGTCGACGGATTACAAAAGCTCACCATGAGCTATGCTCAGGTGAGCTAATAAAATTCATAACTTTAACCATGTAAATTCAGATTAATACCATACTTCTTTTTCAAAGAATGACTTTCCTTTCTTTCACAAGATAAGATAAAACACAAAGTGAACAGTTTGTCAAACCTCGATGGTTCATCAGAGTCTGGAAGCTCTTTATCTTTTCTATGATCTTTTCAGACATGACTTCCAGGGTTGAAGCGTCAAAGACTAATAGAACACAATGGATCTTGTCTCCCATGGATGGTTCCTTGACAAAGCCTGGCGTCTCCTCTGATATGGGAGTTGCAGGGTTGAACTACAGAACACAATGGATGAATGTTTATTATTTGAGTCATCTCTACCTCTTATCAAACACAGTCAGGCCGACATGCACCAAGATAAATATCATTTGAAAAAAACAAACTCTCTTGACTCTTTGTTTGAAAGATAGGAAGTCTTTAAAAGTTAGCACCCCAAGTGGCTTACATAAATAAGAATCAAGTTTTTCTCAAATGACATCAAAGAATCATTAGATGTATGATGGGATCATAATTTGTACTCCTAGGCAAACATTATTCACAGATTAATACACACATTTCTTTCATATAAGACAAGAAATAAAGTTTTTCACATAACTATATTTAATTGCAAGAAGTTGTAAGATGAAAAATTATTTCAATTAAATTTTGCTAGGCACACCCTGTGCATAATAGGTCACCTTATTTCTAATATGCCGATCAGAAAACGAGATATTTTACAAATAAAATACATAATTGGACCGGTCATATGTACCTGAAACATCTTAAAAATACACAACCCAGCACAGTTCAGATTTAAAATCATGGATTCATAGTCTATGATTACTACCTCCTCTGGACACTTCTCTATGAGAAGACCTCACCTGATAATTGTCGGGCACGTGGCCATCCAGTAGGCGACTACATTCCAGAACATCCAGTCCCATGCTCTCCTCAAGCCCTCGTGTGTCACACAGCCGGAAGCTCAGTGTCTTTCCAGACCTGTCTCGTACTCTGTATGGCGTGTACTGTAACAGACGCATAACATACTACAACGGTTAGGGTAAGTCCATTAATTAAAATACATTATAGAAATATCAACTTACCGGTAATTAACGCGGTATATAATTGGATTAAAAATAGCGACTCTTTATGAAGCAGTATCTAGACTTGGACCCCAAATATAGCGTTAAAATATAACTTAACAACAAATGCAGTAACAAGATTTTGATCCAAATATGGTGTTATAAGGAGATACACTGTACTTCCACCTATAACAACCGGGAATGGGTTTCCACGGTCTTAGACGACCATGTGAATTCATTAAGTACGATCAAAGTGCGATATTGGTCATACCTCTGTCGTAAGACTGTGTTCAACACAACCGCTGTTTGCTTTCGTGGAAATTCGGCCTCGGAATATGGAGTCCACGGTGTTGTAAAAACTGGATTTGCCAGCACCCACTTGTCCAATCATCAACAGTCGAACCTCCTTTACCTTCATGTCACTGCGTGGCTCGAATGTCACAATATTTTCCATCAGCTGATTCAAGTACTGAAAATATAGTCATAATAGTTTCTTTATCAACCTAAAAGAAATGAAACAATGATACTGGTGGCCCTGAATCGTTCACCTAAACCCTAGCCTTCAGTAGGCTTTATAAGTCTAGTTGAAAGATATAATGTAAACATCCTCCTCCTTTGCATTACAGGGTCGGTTTACTGTTTTAAAGATTTTGCGCAGACAAACATTCTGATTTAGTTATGTGAAGATTAGGCCAACGTATGGCCTCTAGTGTGTTTACAGTCTATCAAGGATTTGAGCCAGAGACCTACTTTTTGACCGCATGTGACCCAGTTTGAAACTCTTCCAAGATTTTAGAAAGACAATCATTCTTACCGAGTGCTGTTAGGCCCTAAATATAGCCTAAATGGTGTTCAAATAGTCCTGAACCAGTAACCTTCTTTTAGGCCTAAAATCATTAAAACAAACATTCTCACAAAGTTCTGTGGAGATTGGGCCAAAACTCTGGCCTTTAAGGTGTTGACAATGTTTTTCAAGGGTTTGACACAGTGACCTACATTTAACTAAACTTGATTCGGTTTCGAACCGTCTAAGTTTTAATGAAGACAAATAATCTGACCAAATCTTGTGAAAATTAGACTAAACATGTGGGGTGTTAACAAGGGTGTGACATATTGATCTATTTTTTTACCACAAGGGATCCAGTTTCAAACATCAAGCTGTTAAAGCTCACCATGAACACGTTGTTTTCAGGTGAGATGAAAACCTTGATTTTGTGTTATAACATTTACTCAAATTAATGGTTAACATTATATACCGTATTTACACATTATATTTTGTGTTTATGGATACTGCGCGTTTCATTTTAAGTCATAAACATTATTATAGTAGTAATTATTAATTTCAATACAGTGAAATGAATTCTTGATACTTGTTTCAAAGGAGAAGATAAGGATTTTCCAAGCCTTGTCAAAATATTTGGGTTATCTCCCTTAAAATAAGTCCGTGCATTTATATTAGATAACTAGCACCCCCCACCCCACCTCGGATGCATCATCTGGACAACTGATTTGAAAATAAACTAGAGCTATCACTGACAGTAATGAGTATCAGAAGTACAACTCTTTGTCACAGAAAATGCAACCAAATTATCTCTCATTATTAACAATTTATACAATGCTTCATGCAAATCTTCATATTTTATGACACCTATGTGTGTTTCCATGAAATCCATCAAACCATTTCGAAAGAGTAATGCTTACGAGTTACATAGATTATATAGAAAAACCTATTTTGGGGGGGTTGGGGGTTATAATAATATATGCAAAGTGTATGTACAACTAAACTTGGTACCAATTACACCTCCGAAGTTACATTAAATAAGAGCCAAGGACTATGGATGAAGCATATAAATAATATATGGGTTATGTTTAATAAAAAAAGACACAATTACTTGAAAAATTCCAACTAACCCAACAAGAGGATGCATAACTAAATCGTTATCAAGCACTTTTCGAAAGGAAATTCAAGACAAAGTAGAGAAAGTGTGCCTAACCATCTCTATGGGCACTAAATAGAAAAAAGGACCTTAAATTAAACCGGCGCAATAGCTCAGTGGTGGAGTTTCCGCTTTGCGTTCGGGAGGTCGGGATTCGAATCTCAGCCGTGGTGATCGCGTCAAACCAAAGACGTATAAAATTGGTACCAGATTCACCTATGCCTGGCACTCGAGAAAATGGGCTTGCTATGGGAATTCGGAGTACTTAGTACTGGTTCTACACAGGAACTTTTCTCTCATGTAGTGGTGCTACATTAGGCACTTAAAAGAATAAAGGGGTATTTTTGCAAAATGAGCTAGGGTATCGCACCCTCCCTCCCGACTCCCTTGTATCCATCCAAAGTCTCCTCCAATGCTTTCTCTTCAGCAAAGAAAGTGGACCACACGTGGTGATCCTTGACGGCAAGGTCTAAAATATGAGCATAATAATCAGAAAATGATTGCTAGCCATTACACTAGAAGAACTCTACGAAAATAACAATAATCTTTACAAAACCAGGCAAAACAATACCTGGTATCAGGCATTCTTGTGACATTTCAGTTCAGGCCTAAAGTTTTGGAAATAAAGAGTTCACAAAATCTCTACAGATGAGGACAGGTTGTAGCAGTTACAATATGCCCCAAAATCATTCTGGAAGCATCTAGTTGAATATCATAAAAATATACCTTTTCATTCCAATCTGGTGTTTTTCTCCATGGTTTTTCCATCATACGATAACCATCTATTTAAAAAATAAATCATCATTTATTGAAAAATCATGTACAAGAAAATCATGACGACGCCATGGTGAGTAGTATAGCTTCCATTATTCAAAGTTACTTTACTTATTTTAAGTAAATTGGCTAATTGCACCACAATAGCTGACTATCTTATTTATATTAAATAATTGATGATGGTGGTGGTGCTGATGATAATAACAACGATGATGATGGTAATGACTTTGATAATACCTTCAACTTTATACACCTTCAAATCCGTCACAGTCATGTTCCCATTGTTAATTTCATTGGCGCTTATACCTGACGTATACGAAGTTCCTATTGATAGGGCACCATTCAGAGTAAAAATGCCTCCACTAGCTGTACAGGGATTACCGAAGCATCTGAGATCATGGCCACCCCCAAAGGTCGGACCAGAATTCGGATGATCATATATATCGTTGCCACTGCCAGTTCTACTAAATTTCACTGGTGCTGGTTTTCCATTATACTGAAGCCGAAACAGAAAAGCCGTGCTGTCTACAGCATAAGCCCCACGTGAAGTCCATTCTAGACTGGTATAGCCGCCGTAGATCGATCCAGATGGGTTGAACATGACAGAGACTGTTGGACCCTTGTTATTACATTTCTGGTGAAATGTCGAGGCATTACAGCCATCTCTTGTGATGCTGTAGAGCAGAGAGAACGTCTTGTGCCCAGTTCCTATCCACTGCTGAAGTTGGTCCATATCTTTTCTTGATAGTTGGTCGTCCATGGTGTGACTGTCTGGAAATGTAACAGAACAGCAATCTGTTTCCCTAAAAGATAACTTGGCGGTACTTCAAGGCCTTTAAAATATAAACATGTATATATAATTTATGTAGAAAATGGCACATATCACAAAATACAATAGAAATATATATATAAACCTTTGAGTTAGCCCTCCCATATTGGTTAGATGTTTTCCATAAGTCATACGAAACTCTTTGTTCAAAGTCTGAGATCAAAGGATCTATCAGTCAGGCCAGGATTGATATTGATAAACGTGGTAGTCTTCATCAGAGTTTAATATGTGACCTTATGATCTTTGAGATACTAACACTGTCTAGGGTTTCAGTCTTAGTGTGACTGACCAAAATGTGCAATGCAAAAACTTGAAAATAATATACCACTCAAAAAGTTTAAGGTTAGTGTACCTATTGATATCAAATTTTATTTATACATTTTGCAAAAAAACGAACAAAACAAAAAAGTAGCTTGGCATGAAATATTGATCTATGGATATATTCATAATATCCATGGTATTCCCAAACGTATAAAAATATTCTCTAAATATCTTTAAAGAGCTTGCCAGCTACTAGTACCTTTTCATTTTACTATAAATTTTCTTTCCAAAATCTTCGCCACAAAAGTCCAGTAGCTATTTTTTTGTTTTTGTTTTTTTATTCATGCAATCGTAAACTACCAATTAAACGGATGGCGGTTCCATAATGTGAGGTCAAAGACAAAGCTGCATGGCGTACGTGACCAACTATTAATAAATAAAATATAACTATTCGAATACACATAACAAGAGCATGCCATTTTCGAAAAAGGAATGTACCTATCCGAAAAGGAAAGTACTTGAATATTAACTGAATTTATATCGACCATCAAATCATTATTACTCCGAATAATGAGTTTAACAAATTTTTCGATTCCAGTAAATTCCAGTTACTATTTACTTTATATTGTATATGTTTATCACACTCAGGGCGGTCTCTCCAAGATACTAGGAATTTAGGGAAAACAAACAAATGGTTTAACTTACGGTATGGTGTGTTGAAGTTGAGTTTTGATATTGATATCAACCAGCAATAAACAACGGGGAAATGTTAACTTCACGAAATTAATGCCTATTACCTTACAAATTTGTCTTCGAGCAATATCCGTGTCAGGTATTATTCAAATTATGTACAGCGCACAGCTATCTTACATGGATGGTGTCTATCTCCAACCACAGGTATCCGGCTCGTAATCCAATTTGACCTATATACATGTACTATATAGAGACAAACTCCGCCGCAGTAGTTACCTCCCCTTACAGTTGTCGATAACCACTGCCACCAGAAGTAGATTTCGGCTGATATAGGCCGGATTTACTTTTATCACTTATGACTTGTTTTGAATATATCATATTAGTTTCGTTATATTTCACGAAAATAACATTCATGATTTCGAAAAAAGTAAAAAATCAAATCATATAACATTAATTTATAAAACTATAAATGTTGGACACATGGTTTCAACTACCATCATGACTTGTGTGATGGCAGTGGTTAAAGTAGCGTAGCGTGACGTAACCGGTGCGCGGAGTTTGATAGAAGGTAAACAACTCCCCCAATCGGCAAAGTATACCGGCTTTGTTCCGTCGCCGATATTTTCATAACACTTTAACGTACATCTATGAGACCTATGTCAATCGAAAGCCCGATTAATTACGAAATTTTTGGTATACTTACCATAATACGGCACCGTTCCGTTGATTTTTGACAATTTTTCAAACTTGGAGAATTGATGTTTTTTTCTTACTCGAATCGATCGCGAGCCAGATGATCTTCGGTTTAACTCTAAAATAGAATTGATCAATTGAGTTGTTTTTTTTGCTGACGTTGTTTTGTATGTATGTATGTATGTATGTATGAGGTTGTTTTTTTTTTTGGGGGGGGGGGGGGGGCGTAAACTGAACTTATATTATAAATTCGCTTGACATTCCGCTGCCGAAATTAATCTTTTTAAAAGCTGGCTAACAACATAAACTTCTTGAAATTATAAAGAACTAACTGACCGGTTGAGTATGATCGGTTGCCAGGTCAACCATATATTTATCTGGCGAGTGCATTGATGAAACAAAATCTAGGCTTATATCGAATGACATAGTAGCTGGTTATGAAAAACTGATGTACATAATGTGTTCTCAATCGGATGTCATGTATGTATTTTTAGCATTTTACCCTACTTGAATCAAATGGTGCCCCAGCTAGTTCTACGCTAATTCTACACTCAGGTCAGTTAGATCATGGATTGAACTGACTGAGTGTTCAAACTGACAGAGCATCATGTCCGTTTCAGGATATATATATATATATATATATATATTTTTTTTTTTTGTGTGGAAAATACACGACCATTAAATTCTTCTTCTTTTTTTTGTTTACCTCATTTGTCAACTGCACCAAAAGAAGACTTTAAATTAATAAAGAGAGAGAGGGAGAGAGAAAGAGAGAGGGATTTGATCTTCAATTAATTTACTTTATGATAAACATATTATCACTGAGCTTATTTGAGAATAATATCAAAGTTGATATTAGAAGTTTTAAAAGAAGAGTGCCTGTGAGTAGACATTCATGTAGAAACTTTTTTTTTTTACTTTTTAAGCTAATCAAATTAAAATGTGCTTTGCATTAAAGAATAATAACATGCTCGTTAAACCATTTTTTCATATCTA
>CM037792.1:47202411-47252411 GCA_021229015.1 Solen grandis | reverse complement strand
GACAGACAGACAGACAGATAGGCACGTGTTATGAGCGTGTATGCCGGTAAATGAATGGGCGGCGTTGGTTGTGGCGTTTTTTTTTATCTGTCGCCCAGATGTAAAAACGTTTACATTCTTTTTTTTCTTTTTTTTTGGTATTTACAAAAGGAAATCATATCGGCATAAATAAATGCTCATTTCAACTCAAACAGTTTTGTTGCTTTTATATTCTTGACATACGAGTACAACCAAGCTCGAACCTGGTCCATACCATGCTTACTTTCACGTCTATCTAGAACCTGACACTGAACAATACATAAATTACACAGTAGCAGTTTACACACAGCGCGTGCTATTTGACATACATACTAACAGAAATTGTCTTCTATTATGAGACAATCTGTTAATCAGTATCATTTTTTTTTCTTTTTATGAGTAAAAAGAAAATTGATTGCATTCTCACAACACGTACATTATTACCATCATGCACCTGTTGCTACTGGGCACGTGTCATAAGTGTGTCGGGTGAATGAATCCAAGTACACAGCAGCGCGTGCTATTAGACCAATTTACATGAGCTGTTAAGTGTGGCCATTCTGCTGGTAGGACCGTTTCCGTATAGAATGTATCTGTCTATTTCTTATAAAAATGATTTTATTGAATGGCAAAGATATATAACTTTAAAATTATTTTATATACGTGTACATCAGATATTCTGATTTGAACACCAAATTTGGTAAATATATTGTGTCCGGGCGGGTCCGCCGTTTTCAACATTAAGAGGCATCGAAGGAATCATATTCATGTATTTATTTAAATTTAATTTACTTTCCTTTACCACGATTTTTTTTTTTTTTTTTTGCAATGTTACGTGAAATAAAAAGTTTAATAGTGTAATATTCAATCCGCCGTGTTCTACATAAATTTACATCATATATATGGGTACGAACGGCTAATTTTTGCATTTAGGAAAATATACACATATAACAATTTGATATAACTTCTGACCTGGATATGATAGAGACCCATACTTGGTATTATTTTATAGCTATTACATCTTGCTACATGCCTATACCTAGTCTTATGGGGTCACATTGATTTGTTTTCCATCTATAGTCATCTATATGGATACGAACGGCTAATTTTTGCATTTAGGACAATATACACATATACCAATTTGATATAACTTCTGACCTGGATATGATAGAGACCCATACTTGGTCTTAGTCTTATTTTGTAGCTATTACATCCTGCTACATGCCTATACCTGGTCTTATGGAGGTCATATTGATTCGGTTTCCACCTATAGTCATCTATATGGTTACGAACGGCTAATTTTTGCATTTACGACAATATACACATATAACAATTTGATATAACTTCTGACCTGGATATGATAGAGACCCATACTCGGTCTTATTTTGTATCTATTACATCCTGCTACCTGCGTATACCTGGTCATATTGGTTTACATTGATTCGGTTTCCATCTATAGTCATCTATATGGGTACGATCGGCTTATTTTTGCATTTAGGACTATATACACGTATAACAATTTGTTATAACTTCTGACCTGGATATGATAGAGACACATACTTGGTCTTAGTTTGTAGCTATTACATCTTGCTACATGCCTATACCTAGTCTTATGGGGTCACACTGATTGGTTTTCCATCTATAGTCATCTATATGGATACGAACGGCTAATTTTTGCATTTAGGACAATATACACATATACCAATTTGATATAATTTCTGACCTGGATATGATAGACATCCATACTTGGTCTTATTTTGTAGCTATTACATCCTGCTACATGGCTATACCTTGTCTTATGGGGTCACATTGATTGGTTTTCCATCTATAGTCATCTATATGGATACGAACGGCTAATTTTTGCATTTAGGACAATATACACATATACCAATTTGATATAATTTCTGACCGTGATATGAAAGACATCCATACTTGGTCTTATTTTGTAGCTATTACATCCTGCTACATGGCTATACCTTGTCTTATGGGGTCACATTGATTTGTTTTCCATCTATTTTCATCTATATGGCTACGTACGACTATTTGTTGCATTTACGACTATATACACATTTAACAATTTGATATAACTTCTGACCTGGATATGATAGAGACCAATACTTGGTCTTTTTTTGTAGCTATTACATCTTGCTACATGCCTATACCTAGTCTTATGGGGTCACATTGATTGGTTTTTCATCTATAGTCATCTATATGGGTACGAACGGCTAATTTTTGCATTTAGGACAATATACACATTTAACAATTTGATATAACTTCTGACCTGGATATGATAGAGACCCATACTTGGTCTTATTTAGTAGCTATACATCCTGCTACATGGCTATACCTTGTCTTATTGGGTCACATTGATTTGTTTTCCATCTATAGTCATCTATATGGCTACGAATGACTAATTTTTGCATTTACGACTATATACACATATAACAATTTGATATAACTTCTGACCTGGATATGATAGAGACCCATACTTGGTCTTATTTTGTAGCTATTACATCCTGCTACCTGCCTATACCTGGTCTTAAGGGGGTCACATTGATTCGGTTCTCATCTATAGTCATCTATATGGGTATGAACGGCTATTTTTTGTATTTAGGACAATATACACATATAACAATTTGATATAACTTCTGACCTAGATATGATAGAGACCCATACTTGGTCTTATTTTGTAGCTATTACATCCTGCTACATGCCTACACCTAGTCTTATGGGATCACATTGATTGTTTTTCAATCTATAGTCAGATGTATGGCTATGAATGGCTATTTTATTTTTCGTAGAGGCGTAATTAGTTATTTATTTTTTGCATGATTTTAAAGAAATATTCAGAGGGGAATAATATTTTTTTTATTAAGAATTGGAAAGCCCTGTATTATATTGTAAATATTATTTTGTATATATCTTAATTGTAAAAAAAAATCTTAAAGTGTATGTTTAATACATATATAAATATAATAATTTAGCCCTATATATAAGTCAGATCAGGCCCTTTATATTATACAGAATATCTTCTGATCTGATCTGGTCTGATAGATTAAATTATAATGTTTTTATCTTTCTGATGTATGTTGTTGTTTTACTTTCCTAAAATTATTAATATGGTGTTTAAATCAACCATATAACTACAATGTAGTTAATTACTCTGCGGTACCTACTTGTTTATTGATCAACATTAGACAGTACTGTACAGTGTGTACAGTCCACTAACAGAAAAAAATACTTCCTGGTGTAATCAATGTACATGTAGTTATCATATTTAATACACTGTTTAAAATTTTGCCGTTTGATTAACCAGTAGTTTTTATTGATATCAAATATTATCATTTCTTTCTCTATTGCTTGATAGATTGTACTGATAATTTCCTGTTGTCCGGTAAGTTCCCGAAAATAGGATAGGGAATTGTCGATTTCGCCAGGCGGGATAACTCTGAAACTTATTGCTTGCCGAGCTTATTGTTCGCTACTATTGCTTGCTAGGTTGTGTTCAGTGAGTGATGAAGAAAAGGTGGAAATTCCAGGAGAGGAAATGAAAAAGGGGAAGGAGCAAAGTGAATAATTCGGTATAAGTGTGGCCAATCTTCATGAAACTTGGTCAGAATGTTTGTCTCCATATAATCTTGGACAAGTTCGAAGTTGGGTCATGTGGGGTCAACAAGTAGGTCACGAGGTCAAATCTTAGAAAAACCTTGTTAACACTCTAGAGGCCACATTTTTGGCCCAATCTTCATGAAACTTAGTCAGAATGTTTTTTCTCCATAAAATCTTGTACAAGTTTGAATTTGGGTCATGTGGGGTCAAAAAAAGGGCATGAGGTCAAATCTTATAAAAACCTTGTTAACACTCAAGGGGCCACATTTTTTGGCCCAGTCTTAATAAAACTTGGTCAGAATGTTTTTCTCCATAAAATTTTGGACAAATTTGAAATTGGGTCATGTGGGGTAAAAAAGTATGTCACGAGGTCAAATCTTAGAAAAACATTGTTAACACTCAAGAGGCCACATTTTTGACCCAATCTTTATGAAACTTTGTCAGAAACGTTTTTCTCCAAAACATCTTGGACAAGTTTGAATTTGGGTCATGTTGGGTCAAAAAGTAGGTCATGAGGTCAAATCTTAGAAAAACCTTGTTAATGCTCTAGAGGTCACATTTTTGACCATATCTTCATGAAACTTGGTTGGAATGTCTGTTTTCATAAAATCTTGGACAAGTTCGAATTTGGGTCATGTGGAGTCAAAAAGTAGGAAAAATCCAACATATGTTGCTCATTTATAATCAGGTGAGCGATTCAGGGCCATCATGGCCCTCTTGTTTTTTAGAGCAGGACAAAGCATTGAAAAATGTCATTAACATTATTATGACCCAATACAAATACAGGACTGATGGCCCCTTTTCTTAGATGGCATGGGCCACTGGCCCCTTCTTCCTAGCATTAACTCTGCACATAAAGAAATGGATGATACAGTATACATTATGCAAAATAATTTGTTCAGCACACATAATGGATTATGCACAGCACATAAGTAAATGTACCAATATCAGGAAGCTGCGATTAAATGCATTCCATATATTGTGCTCCTGTAAGAATTTGGATACAATTTTCATACTTTGTAGTTAGCAGGGCTCAAATTGTATATTTTCCCACTTGCAAAACAATGTGAGTGGTTTAAAACATAACTGGCAAACCTTTTTATTCTACTCGCATTTTGCCTTCTCCCATTTCTTCACTGTCTTTATTGCCTGTGCTTTAGATCTATGTGCTTTCTTTGGTTTGTCGATTTCAGATTCTGTGCAAAACTCATTATCATCACAAGATGTCATAAAAAACCTGGATATCTTTCATTTTGACATTGTTAAAAACTTATAGATGATCGAAATCAGCATCAGACACATTTCCATTTGAAAACGGAACTAGCGTAAAAAAAGGTTTCCAAGTTCATAGTTCATAATGAGGTTGTGGATAAATTTTATTGATTGAAAATAAAATCAGTATTGCAATTTTAAACTTTAATAATTAATATTATTGATTTTTTTTTTTGAAATTATCTCATTTAGACATATTTAAGAAAATGCTTAAGCCAAAATTTTAACTCGCAAAAAAATCCTAGTGGCTTAAAACATGACTCTCACACACACTTCATTTTCTACTCGCATTTTGCAGTGAGTAATTATGATCATACATAGTAGATAGATACTTTATTGGAAGATGAAGATTGGGGTTGATTTATAGGTCAATAGGGTCAAGGTCAAGGTCACTGTTACTAAAAATAGTTTGGAATATAACTGGTTGTTCCTGTCCAATATCTCCTGTTAGAATGAATTGAGATATACAATCATGTAGATTTCATACTAAGTAGGTAGATGCCTTATGGGAAGAGGAAGATTGGGATTTATTTTCAGATTAGTAGGATCAAGGTCACTGTTACTAAAATAGTAATAAATAATTTCCTTTGTCAAGGGACATAATTATTTACCAACCGTTATATAATTGCAGTGCCTAATTCAATGTACTGATGATGTCATCATGCATACTATGACATCTTCAATGAATTATGATGCCATCAACATTCTAGAAAGAAATATGGATGTTCTTTAAGCAATACAAAAAAACAAAAAAACAAAAAAAACAACAAGCAACTGAAGTTGTGTGCCTTAAGTGGTCCAAGAGGGTTTGACGAGCTGAAGATATGCAGTGTAACTTAGTTTTTGCCAAATATCAAACTAATTCAAAATAATAAATGATTGTTCATTGTAGACTAAAGAAATAAAAGAGTAAGAGTGGCAGTGTGCCAATTGTTAACAGTCTGATGAAACAAATGGTACATTCATCTTTAAATTTCTTGTAATGACCATGTTAACACAATGTTAAAGTGGGGTAATTGCATTGCGCGAAAATTTGACCCCGTTTATTAAAGTTACTTTGATAAACAAAAGAAATGCGACAATACTGCTCTCTTAGCACTTTCAACACTTTAATTTGTACTACTGAGCGACGGCACAGTTTCTATTTATAGATGCAAATAAGTGGCTCCATACTATGTCCTTGTAACTTCTGATAGCAGATATATACAGGTATCAGCCATTCCATAGAGCAACAATAACCCCTGGAGGTATCTCGATGTATCTGAGAGAGCTTGATTTTGTGATTATTAGTAAGTTATGCAGATTTGTATTGAAATTCAAGCTTTCTATTATTCCATATGGACTATTGTGATCTGCACATTTACCATTAAAATTCAGGCACAAGCCACCTTTGCATCGAAAGAAACTTTACTCCTCCACATGGTAAAATGAAAGTTACGCAACATCACAGGGAAAATAGTTCTTTTGTGATTTTATGCTACATACAATTATTGTTTCCCATAACTATATATTATTTACTCAAAATTGAGTTTGCAATACTTTGGGTTAATCGCAGCACAAACTGCTCAACACAGCTCAACTGTGTACGTTGTAGAATTCTTTTCAATCGTTTGATCATTCATACAAAATTAAGAGGTTGGTCGATTTTAAATGTAGAGAATTGGACCCTCAGAATGTAGGTACTATAGTTGTGGGTGACTACTCACACACAACTAAAAAGGAAGGAAGAAAGACTTTTAAATATAAGCGTTTGGTTGACAAGGCTGGTTGCAAGTCAGGTGTTTGTTCAGGTTCAACTCATATTGCCCTTTGATAGAATCTGTCTGTGACAAGCCATTCCTGAAAAGGACTCATGAAACAAAACATTTAATTTGTATTTATGTTACTATCCTCTGTCTAAACATCTTAAATGTGTCCCACTTAGTGTGGATAAAGTATAATAGAGAAAATGTGCACAGTTAGTTGTTCTGTATAGTCCTATCCATCATCGGATACTCCTGCCTGCCTATTTCATTTCACTTCACCTATGTATGGAGAGTAACGGAATAAGTTGCTTGTGGGTTTCCAACACTGTGTCCAATCCCTTCCTAGCTGTTGCATCCTACTTTTCAAAATGTTCAGTATCTTTTCATGTTGTTGAGTGAAGGCGGTATAGCGGGGGTATTTACAACTTTCTAGTTGATCATGTGATCAGTATACATGTACTATTGGCACATTCCTTCACAACAATCTGATTAAGGATGTATATATGAATTACCATTTCTACAGTTTAAGTACAATAAATGTGAAGGAAACGCATTGCAAATTAAAACTAAAAACTCAGTGATATTCTGCCAAAGAAACCCCCATTGAATTCTTTTTTGTTAATGATAATGAGAGGAAAAAAAACTTAAGTAGATAAATCAGGACAGATTGTATTACATGCATCAATTACTTGTTTTAATTCCTCACATCTCCATCAATATATATAGCTTGCCTAAGACTTAAGCTCATATAAGCAAAACATACAGAATGTGAGCCATTGTTTACAAATAATCTTTATTTGTATCCTTTTATCATTAATTAATCTTAATTAAATCCCTGAAAGTCACACATAGACTATTAGGAAAACAACCTCCTTAATACCTTAATTCTTGCACAGATAAACAGATGACCATTATCTTTTAATTGAGTACATCACTTTCAAAGATAATTGAGTACATCACTTTCAAAGATAATTGAGTGTCCATAAAAATGATTGAGTAATTCAGCAAATGTTTAACCTGTTGATTTTGAAACAGCATAAATAGTGAAGGAAAATTATAGTTCTTAGAAGTGTTATGAAGAAAATATGTAGAATAAATAACAACAATTGCCATGCTTTGTGGAGCTCTTGTTCCCTTCTGTCCTCAGATTTTTACAGTTTTACTACGTTTAAATTATGTTTATGAAATTCTGAAAGAACCAGATCACACAAAGCAATTTCACGCAGAACACATTCCTTCTTCGTCTCCAAGGTAACAAGTTGGTTTTATTCTGGTTGCATATGGCATTTGTAAATACTTCTCATTTGGCACAGGCTTTGTCCTGGCTGTAAAAAAACAACTCATCGTACTATTAAGCTTCTACTACTGGATAAAACCCAGTGGTGACCTTATTAATCTGATTTCAGTAGAACTTTATTACCCACACACATATCCATGTAAACTATTGTATCATCCTTAATTGTGGTAAACCTTTGTCCCATAATGCAAATTCAAGAGGTCATGGATCTAGCAATTGCATCACACATTTTGTGGTGAAAGACTTTAGTGCCTATGATTATTTTCATGGTGATTGCTTTGGTCAAAAGTATGACTATTACATGAATTAGGAAGCAGTTACAATAGATTCTGTTCCTTCTCTTGATGCAGTTAAGTGATACAAGGCAAATATTTCTCAGGATATTGTTCTCTATAATAATTGTTTTTCTTCTTTTAGGTACTTAAATAGAGGATCCACTGTCTGACAATATGTGGAAATTAGGATTGAAGACGGGGCAGATGGAAGCATCAGGAGATGCAACTAAGGATAACCTCAAACCAGCAAAATCAGTGCAGAAGAACTTCAGATGGGACGCAGATGCTAAAAACAAAGAGGTCTTTAGAACAAAAGAAGGGATGCATGTGTATGTGTACGAGGCTAGTATTATCAAACTGCCTGTGGAATGTATTGTAAATGAAGCGAATGATATAATGATGCATGTTGTAGGAATAGCAAGGGTGATTGCAAAGGCTGCAGGCAGAAGGCTTGATACAGAATGTAGAGATATCATCAGGAAATATGGCAATGTACGAGTAGGGGCAAACATGGTAACAACAGCAGGAGACCTTCCATATAGATGTGTTATTCATGCAGTCGGACCACGCTGGGTTGATTACTATCCACATACACTGATTAAGGTTAATGAATGTGAACAAGACTTGTATAATACTGTATATGGCAGTCTGGCTGCTGCAGAGAATCAAGGATTGAAAACAATTGCACTGCCTGCAATCAGCTCAGGTGAGTATGATACTTATTTATTGTTTATTGCTTGTGGTGATACATATGATGAAAAGCAGAAGCAGTAAATTTATCTATTTTCATTCATTGAGAAATATAAAAGTTTCAGTATAGTATACAAGCTAGAAAATTGGTTTTATGATATAAAACATTTACTTTTGGTTTCTTTTTTGAAAAATCACTTTAATGCTTTGAAATATTAGCAATTGCATAAAACAAACCAGTTCATATACTCAAAGAAAAAAGTAATGCAGGGTAAACAGAATCTGTAATAGCCAGACTCAAGTTTTTACCTCACAACCTTGCAATAAACCTCATTTGATAGACCCATTTCATTCTAAGACATTCATTTTGTTTGAAAAAAAAAATCTTTATCAAAATAATTTAAACTGTTATTCTGTCGAATACTTCCTATTTAAAACTGACACAAAAGTTTATAACCTGCATTTCTTTTTCCTTTGAATATACATTGATCATTCTTTAGAAAATTTAATGCATGAAGCTTAAATATTACAATACAGTTGAACCTGTATAAGCAGCCACCTGTATTAAGCAGACAACCTGTATTTAGCGGTCAGTTTTAATATTGATTACCAAACTAGAACTTTGGTATATGTTTAACCTTCATTTGGCGGTCATCTCTGTTAAGTGGTCACTTTCTATTGTTCCCTTGACTGGCTGCTTAAGACAGGTTTGACTTTATAAGATTTAAGGCTTGCTCCTGATAAGTTTATTGCCAATATATTACAAGTTAATGTAACAGAATCAAATGTAATTGTTGGGATATTCAGGGGGAAACATCTCTCTCAATCACTTTAGTACTTTGAATTATAAGCAAGTATTCCAAAAATAAATCAGTTCATATATATTTATTTTTTCTGTAGGCAATTTAACGCAGGTTTGAATATTGCAATAATCTTATTGTTAAATAATTTTACCTTTCAAATACCCAGTTCTAAATAATAAGGCATAAATTTTACCCCCGAAAAATATATGGCCAATTTATCTCATGTCATTTTCATGGATTGTTAAGATATTTTAAGGAGATATATCTTTATTTTCTTCAGTAATATTTGGAGTGCCAGAGCAGTTATGTGTCTATCAGTATGTAAAGGCCACTTTAGATTACAGCAAGAAATCAGCCGGCAAAGATTTCCGCCTTACTGAGGTACACTTTATTGATATCAACGCAGATATCGTCAAGAAGATCCAGGAAATATTTATTACAATGGTAAGGGATGAAAAAGACCCGGGATATGACAGTCAAGAGTTTGTTACCAGACCATCGTCATGGAGCTCTAGGAGTAGGGACCATGGTCAGTCAGGGCAAGACGATTTTCAGCAGCCACAGCGTCGGTACATCCTTGATGTCCCAAAGAGAGAGGATAAACATCGTTTCCAGGGGAACTTGCATGTACACAATGAGGACTTATTTTCATTAAAGATAATCCATATGAATGCAGTTGTCATGTTTGTTGATGATAACCTGCAACCACACGGGCGAGTTGCAGGAAAACTTGTCAGTTTAATTAAATGGAGAAAAACAAACAATTATCAAAAGGAGAGGGATGAGAAAAGAAGAAATTATGGAAACATGTTTGTGACAAATGGCTATGGGTGTGGATTTGATCATATCATCCATGTTGTTAGTCAAGGTTTTCAAAATACTAAATCCTATCGAGAGAGAGAAACCCAGGTGATGGGAGTTTATGGCAACATACTGGATCTAGCATTAAGGGTGAAACCCATAGCAGCTGTTGTGTTGACTTTAATCAGAACAGGTGAGTAAAACCATCTCCATATTTGAATCTTTCGTGAAAATATCTTATTTATATATATTTTATTAGGGATGACAACGAATACATATTTTGGTTTTCGAATATTCATTAAGCGTTGCAAGCGAATATTTGAATCAAAATAAGAATCACAATCTCCGCAATATTCCAAATCTGAATATTCATTCTAGCGATAGTTAAATTCACTTTAATTCTTATAAAATTTATTTGATAGTTGAATTCACTTTTATTCTTATAAAACTTATTGGTGCGTGTGTGTGTGTGTTTGTAATTATGAATGTGTTGATGCTCATTTATCTTATTATTTTTCATTAATTGACTATTATGACATTAATCTTTTTTGACCCTTTTGTACCCCTAATAATAATGCTTTTGCTACGTTTCGAACCACTTATCCTTTCATGAAGATAACAAAGGTCATAATGAAATATTTATGATACCTTGGTTATTTTTGTGAAAGGTGTTGAGGTCCTTAGTGGAACCATTTACATTTTATGATTAGCAGCTATTATGTTTCCAGATGAAAAACTATTCTAATATGATAATTGGTTGTGGTTATGTGTAATATATTTGTTTGCTTTCATGGCTAAATTGAGTAATATTAATTTGAACTAATGAAAATCGTCGGAGATGTTACAAACAAATAATTACTCCCTGTGCAGCAATGATCTCGTGAAAGGCTCCCTAAATTTGCATATTCGGATTTAAAAATCTTGACCAATCAGCTTTGTTAGGTAGTCCTTTTTGATTGGTCGTTATCAACCCGATCAAAAATTTGCATATTGACCAGCAATTATCGCCTTGCGCAAGCGATTTGGTGAGGGCAAGCTTGTTAATTAGCTGTTGAAAACTTTGATCCTAAGCAAACAATGGCCGTCTCAAAAACTGTCATTTCAGTGCCGATGACATTACACAGGAACTATGTTTTGAACTATTTTACAATTTGCATACTGCAGAAAAACTAGTGAACCCAGAGTACCCAGTGAACCACAAGAGAACGCAAAGTTGACACTTGTACACAAAGCGATATTCTTATAATGACAATAAATATGAAGGGCAAATTAAATATAAAGGCAAAAAAAATAAACATACATACTGAATAATTTTTTTATAACAGAAATATATTTTCTTCTTAATATAATAATAAAAAAATCCTATTCAAATATTCTAAACAAATGCGAATATTTGAATATTTGTTGCCGTCCCTAATAATTATTTATGCATGTATTCTGATTAGCAAAAAGAAATATCTCTATGAAAATTTGCCTGAATTTTGTTGCAAAATTTATATTTTGAAAAATCCAACAGACAAACATTTGTACAAATTTATTCATTCCATTGTTAAAGTAATGGAACTGTCAATGTTTGTCAACCATGGCTTTTATGACTGACTTGACTTGACTATTTGAGTTTACCATTGCTTCGACAGTATTTCAGTCATATAGCGACGTCCAGCTAATTACAGGTGAAGGAAGACCCCAAATGCACGGAGGTAGAACCACTGACTACGGCAGACAGCTGGAAGGCTTCCTCACATGAAAATCTGAATGACTCTGCCGGGATTCGAACCCACGCGATGAGGGGCTGAGTGAATGTTAAAGTCAGCACTTTACCCTCTCGGCCACGTAGGCCCCTGGCTTTTATCAAGTGAATTTATACACACATACGACCATATTTTCAGAGTTAATCTGACAATCGTACAAACAGATTATTACTTTCATAGATTGATCGAAGCAGTGTTATCAGCATGAGTGATATATAGGTTAACGGAAAGTCACAAGTTATTCCATAAATCTGTGTATCACGAATGCTGATGACACTGTTTAGGTCAGTCTATGATAGTAATGAATCTTTTATTATAAACCTTCTTTTCACTTCAAATAATATAAACATATAAATTCTTAAATTTGCATTTATTTTCAAACAAATCTTTGTGCATTTTACCATTAAACCAGCAATGAACAAAGTAACTATTTTTTATCAATGTTCTACACAGCTTGTAATAATTGCACGGCGGATCACCGCCGAGCATATTGTATTTGCTTCGTAGATTGTCTATGGACATGAAAACGAGGCTGTTTCGCCTCTTTTATAATAATAAATACTTTTTTTCATGAATTTTTACAATTTTAAGTTAAAATTGTATGTAGTTCGTATTTTTTCACTTTGGATCATGTTTATTGTAAGTATAAGTAAAACACATTAGTTTTGAAAAGAGTTTTAATTTCGAAATTTTGTAGTGAGGTTATCTTTTAAATTTTTATGTTATAAAATTTTTAGAGGAAGGTATGATATTACATTACTCTGGGTTTGTTATTCATTTATGAATTCTAGCCAAAAAAGTATTTATTGATACCTTGCTTAAATGAAAGCGTAACAAAATCAGTATTAATATATTTGATTGGAAAATAATCGATGGCACTTTGGCATCGAGATTACTTATCTATTAATATTTGTTTTACCAAGATTTGTCATAGATGTAAGTTATTTTTTTTTTTAAATTTTTTGAAATTGTTTCGACTCCTACAGTATTTTGTGTTTTGTAAGAATGAGAATATCAGTACATAGAGTTACGATTATAAACATATAAACATCTTTTATATGATTTAATGTGAGTTTTTTCTGATCTTATCTCGAGCCAGAATGTATCTCGGTACTTTTTTGCAAGCCTCGAGAAAGTTGTGTCTGTTCAAATGAAAACATGCATGTAAGTACAAACTAAACGAACTTTTAATTTGATTGTTATATTCTTATTATCTGTATAGAGGGATGGGTTTGGAAGAGTTATAAAAAAAACATTTAATACTATTAATATTGGGCTGAGGCTATGATGAAATATTTTCAGTTTCTGCAATAAATGTAGCCAAAAAGCAAGCAAATAAGGGGGTAGGCAAAGTATTTATAGCAGTTATTTGCATCTGATCCCACAAGCACCCAAGGGGTGGGTATATATGTCAGTTTTATGAATGATAGATAGGCCTACAGGCACATGCCAGATAAGCAGAATCATTCAACATAAATTATTTTGCATTTGAACCATTTTGGGCTGGAACCCAGGCAGGAACATTATTTTTTACATCTCTCATGATGACATCATTTCTGGGTATGATAGGATTTTAAAACAAAAAATTAAATTAATGCACCGACTGTCTTTGATTTATGTTTTGGCATATGATATGATTTAGTCTCCCAAACAAAGTTTTGTCTCCAGAAATCCAGTCAGTGCTTCTTCATAGTGCTCAACTTATGGTATTAATCGATACAATTGTGTATCGACTGTAAACATGGCTTTGATGGATGTGAGAAATCATAAATATTTTAAGTTAACTTAGAAATAAACAACCTGTGTCAAGCAAAAACATATCCTATCTAAACAATATCTTTGTACCCACCCAAAACAACCATAAATGTGGATGGAACTTCACTGGGATGTGTTGTCCATGTTATGACTACTGGCCAGATTTTAAAATAAATTGGTACAGATGTTCTATGGGTCAACCTCTACCAAAGTTGCTAAAATTATTCTGATCCATTAAAAAACATGGCCGCCAGGGGCGGGGCTTATTTGCCTTTTATGTATATAGGGAAAACTACTGGCCAGATTTCAAAATGTTTTAATACAGACTGATGTTCCTTGGGTAACTGTATACTCAGGTGAGCGATCCAGGGCCATCATGGCCCTCTTGCTTTTACATTTTAAGATTCCCTTCAAGTCTTGGCACTAGTTTTCTATTTATATACTTATGTAAACAAGTTCACATTTCAATAAAGGCTATGTAAAAATAAAAACAATTTGTTTACCTGTTGACCCACATAAAAATTATTATCAGACTGTTTTTCTTTCCCGCTGTGCTTATTTCAATGTGCTGCCACAGGCAGCACTTTTGTACTTGTATGTACTGTTTTCAAATCAGGGATATCTACAGTGTACAGTGACGTCATATTTAAAAGTAGTTCTATTCTATGCACGAATATGTTTACACAAGGTAGAGAAGTGATACAGGTTTGGGAAACGTTGGGAACTTGATACAAGTTTCTGTATTTTTGCTGTAGGAAACAGTTTGAAAATGCATAGTATCCTACATACATAGGTATATAATAAAGATTCTTATCATTTCATCTTAAGAGAGGGCCTGCCATTTTGGTCACGCTTGCAAATGTGGTTTAAGTCAGTATTGTAAGCTGCTAGATGTTTTATATATATATATATAAATATATTTTGACTTAATGTGACAGAGACAGGGTAATGTTTCCGTTAGGCATGTTCAGGTAGGCTTCATGTAACATCACTATGTCAGGATAATTGCATAAGTCAGCGCCCTCTGTATTCATGACAGATTTGTGATGGCTGAATCTATGTCACACGGTTATATGTAATGGTAGGTAACAAATGCTGTACTAACAATTGCGTTCTGTGACAAAACTGTTACAGTGGAGACACCCGATAATATTCCAGCATGGCAACATGCAACCTCACATAGCACATGTCACCATTAACTTTTTAAAAACCAGCAACATTGATATCTTGCCTTGGACTGTAATCCAAATGAACATGCTGGGGATTACCTTGGATGGCAGTTATGTCAATGTCATTGGGACTGGTCCCGGCAGCCGAGTGGCGTCTGCCCCTGAATTGGGAGATCATGGGTTCGATTCCCAGCCAGGACTTTATAACCACAGTTGTTAAAAATTTTACTGGTATAGCTCCCTTGCTTAGCGCTCAGCATATAAGGGTAGTTCCAGGACAGCTGGCAGGATAATGTGACTGGATGTGGTTATATCATGCCACATGTCTACGGCATGATGCTGCGGTGTGGCAGGACTATATCTGTCTTAAGTAGACATCGTCTGCAAATGACTGATACTGTCAGGGACGTAAAATCCAATAAACAAACAAACAAACAAACAAACAGTGTCAACAGCAACCTGCCAACATCCAGGAACCTGTTGTATGGTATCTGTTTCTTAACTGACACAGTTCTATAGGTCCATATCTTGCTACTGTGGCTGCATGTAGAGGTGGTCATGCCATTTGTACATGTAAATGTTTTCTCTCCATATGGTCCTCTGGTAACTGTGTTGTGCATATTTCCTAGACAATATGAGTTAAATGGTCCTTGCTTGTGTTGCTAAGACTAAAAATTGGAGAACACGAAGTGCTCAAGGTGAGCTTTTGTGATCCCCCTGCGTCTGTCATCGTCCGTCGTGTGTCGCCCGTCGTCAACAATTTACTTTAAATGACATCTCCACTGAAACCGCTGGGCAGAATTTGATAAAACTTTGCAGGGATGTTCCTTGGGTGAACCTTCACAAAAGTTGCTAAAATAAACTTGATCCATGTGGAACTCTGGTTACCATGGCAACAGAAAGAAAAAAATATGAAAACTTTAAAAGTCATCTCCTTCAAAACTATTGGCCAGATTTCAAAATATTTTGGTACAGATGTTCTTTTGGTAACTTTCTACCAAGATTGTTAAAATTATTCCAATCCGTAAAAAAAAACATGGCCGCCATGGGCGGAGCTAATTTGCTTTTTATGTTTATAGTGAAATCTTTAAACAACATTTCCTCTAAAATCACTGGACAGAATTTGATTTAATTTGGCAGGGATGATCCTTGGGTGAAGCCTCACAAAAGTTGCTAAAATTATTCCAATCCGTTAAAAAACATGGCCGCCAGGGGCTGGGCTAATTTGCGTTATATGTATTTAGTGAAATCTTTAAACGACATCTTCTCTGAAACCGATGGACAGAATTTGATTATATTTTGCACGGATGATCCTTGTGTGAAACTTCACAAAAGTTGCTAAAATTATTCCGATCCGTAAAAAAACATGGTTGCCAGGGGCGGGGCTAATTTGCCTAGTATGTATATAGTGAATCATAAAACGACATCTCCTCTGAAATCACTGGACAGAATTTGATTAAATTTGGCAGGGATGATCTTTGGGTGAACCTTCACAAAATTTGCTGAAATTATTTCGATCCATAAAAAAACATGACCACCAGGTGCGAGGCTAATTTGCCTTCAGGTGAGTGATCCAGGGCCAAAATGGCCCTCTTGTTTAGATTACCCTTTGAGGTATTGCTTTGAAACTTTCGATACCTTTGTGATCGTCACCTCTACTTGTACATGGCAAGAGTACATAACTCTGTCTTGGATTTTGACATATGGAACTTAGCATATATGGAGAGTTGAATGATGCATGTCCACAGTCATGTTTTACATTTTCTGTATTCTATCTTGTTGGAGCTATCAGGTATAATTATCAGAGGTTTAGATTTTAAGGGACTAGCTGCCTATTAGTTTATGTAACAGGGGTTTCCTTAAGAATTTGACTTTCACTTGCCCAGGGGCAAGTTACTTTGAACATCTACTTGCCCCCAGTGAAAACAGCTTGTCTGATCTTTAAGTTAGTTAGTGTTTGTTAATGTTTAAAACTAAATATGTGTAGTATTAAAATGAATTTTAGTTAACCTGTATAAAACACAATTTGCAAGCAACTCACCCCCTATATAATGTTAGAAAATAAAAAAAAAAAAATTCATTTACGAAAATAAACTTGCCCGACGGGCTATCTCCTTGGAAAAATCACTTGCCCATGGCATGGTGATTTTAACCCGGCACGGGCAAGCGGGCGTCCACTTAAGAAAACCCCTGTGTAATATGCTTAGTTTGGAGGGGGATAATAATTCAGCAATTTTGTTTTTCTTTTGAACAGAAGATGGTCTAGATGACACGAAGCTTTCAACTGAAGCTTTAAAAAAATGTTACGATGACAGAATGCTCAAGATTGCTGAACAAAATTTAGAGGTTCATATTGTATGCAATGATGACAAAGTCAGTGTGGTGTTTAACGCCTTCGATATGAAGCCTACTGTAACTCCCAGTCCAAGACATGATCGTAGCAGTCCAGTGTCACCTGAAGTTGGAGGATTTACAAGTACATCAGATTTATGGAATAATATTCCCAAGGTGGTACTGCATATCATTAAGTTTAAACTTTATTTATTTTACATCGAATATGAAACAAGTAATCACAACTTACATGTATATTAATCACTCTTGAAGGCTCTGGTGGTGGCATATATGATCATTATTGTGGGAGGAAACTGGAGAGGTTGGAAAAAACCCTTGAGACTGGATGGGCGACCACTGCACCCTTTCATGTACGTGACCAGGAATTGAACTCTGGACACATTGGTGAGAAGCGAGGCGCCTTACCACTACGCTATCCAGGCACCCACAAATCGTTTTGTCATTATATGGGGGAGACATACTGTTTAAGTCAGAGTTTAAGTCCTTCTGGCCGCCCATGTGTCTGTCATGCATTTTGTCCGGAAGATTAAACTCTTCTCCTGCTTATGCTATTTAAATGAAATTTCATTCATGGAAAAGAACTTGATTAGAGAAAGTGTCATGCACAAGGTGTATAACTCAGACATCAGTGCTTTTAGAGTTTTTTTTATTCTCCCTTTTCACTATTTTGTGTCCTTAAGATAACTTTTGTTCTACTCATGCTATTGAAAAAAAAAATCAATTATGGAAAGAAAATGATGAGAGTAAGTGTCACACACAAGGACCATTACTCTTGGCAGAGCTTATTCAAAATTGTCAGCCCTTTAACTATTTACGCCATGAATACTGATGACATAATTCAAGTCTCAATGAATATTAAACAACATGAATTTAAACATTGTTATTTTTGCCATGAAGTTGAATCAGCCTTGTAATCAGTTACTGCAAACAACTGCAAACGTTTTGTACACTAGCCATACAGGGCTTACCTGTTTCCTGTTATCCTCATTATTCTTTTTTACATGTGAAAAACAATGTATTCCTATTTCAAGTCACTGTTTACAAAGGTGAGAAACAATGTATTCCTATTTCAAGTCACTGTTTACAAAGGTGAGAAACAATGTATTCCTATTTCAAGTCACTGTTTACAAAGGTGAAAAACAATGTATTCCTATTTCGAGTCACTGTTTACAAAGGTGAAAAACAATGTATTCCTATTTCGAGTCACTGTTTACAAAGGTGAAAAACAATGTATTCCTATTTCAAGTCACTGATTGCAAAGGTGAAAAACAATGTATTCCTATTTCGAGTTACTGTTTACAAAGGTGAAAAACAATGTATTCCTATTTCAAGTTACTGTTTACAAAGGTGAAAAACAATGTATTCCTATTTCAAGTCACTGTTTACAAAGGTGAAAAACAATGTATTCCTATTTCAAGTCACTGATTGCAAAGGTGAAAAACAATGTATTCCTATTTCAAGTCACTGTTTACAAAGGTGAAAAACAATGTATTCCTATTTCAAGTTACTGTTTACAAAGGTGAGAAACAATGTATTCCTATTTCAAGTCACTGTTTACAAAGGTGAGAAACAATGTATTCCTATTTCAAGTCACTGTTTACAAAGGTGAGAAACAATGTATTCCTATTTCAAGTCACTGTTTACAAAGGTGAGAAACAATGTATTCCTATTTCAAGTCACTGTTTACAAAGGTGAAAAACAATGTATTCCTATTTCAAGTCACTGTTTGCAAAGGTGAGCTAATGTTTTGCTAAATGAAATCATGGTAGATCTACTACTTTTTCAAAGGAAATAAAGCAGACCCTGATGAGAGGGCTAATGTACATATGTCACTGTTTGCTTCAGTGTATGTATGTGAGAAGGGAGTGTGGGTGCGGGGTGGAGAGTTTTTCAGTTTTTAATGAAAACAAATCTCTAGTTGATATTTGGAAAAAGGATCTGTTCCCATTGAATAAAAATGAATGTCTTTCCAATTTCTTATGAAATACTAATATGTGTATGATGGAAAAATTCTTACAATTGCTGTTTTATTTGTAAAAAGCTTGGAATATAATATAAAATGGCCCCGATAATGATAATTTTACATGTTTGGATTTTAGATTTGCTATCAGAATACAATGGACTTTTCCGATTTTTTACAGATATATTGAAATTAAATCATCATATCCAATAGCTACACTGGGATGCCACTTGATCAGCATTGTCAGACACATCCAATTCCTTCTGTTACTCACCACTCATCAACTGCAGGCTTTTCAACCAGCAAGTCAATGTTTTTATGCATTATACATGAAAATTCATCAATCTTAATGACGTTAACATTTTAGCTACTCTCAGTGGTTGGTGGGATATAAAAAGAATATTGTATATGAAAATACATATTGACTTTCAATCTAAACAAGAAAACAGTTGTGAAAAAAACTGTGGATGAAATGTGAATAGATGATAAATAATAAATAACAAATGGTTTTTAGGTCGACTATTCGAAAAATATGAGAGCTATTGTAGTCACCCTAGCGTCGGTGTTGGCGTTGCAGCTTTTGGTTAAAGTTTTGCATGCAAGTTACTATCTTATATCTTTTATCTCAATAACCATTTATGGTATTGACTTGAACGTTTATGAATATGTTCAGGGGTATCAGAAATCAAGTTAGATAACTCTTGACTGAATTTAATACAAATGATGGCCCCTTTTTAAGTTGGAAAATTTGGTGAAAGTTTTGCATGCAAGCTACTATCCAGCTTGTATCTCAGTAACCATTCATGGTATTGACTTGAAAGTTTATGAATATGTTTAGGGGAGTCAGACAACCAAGGGATAACTCTTGATGGAATTTTTTTATTAGTCGCGAAGCAGGAGGGGGTTATAGGAATGGCCTTCGTCTGTCCGTCTGTCTGTCTGGCCATCTGTCCGTCCGTAACGTTTTCGTAACGTTTTCGTTTTCGTGTCCATTTAGCTTTTTCATAAATCTTGCCTCAAATATATATCTAATAGAGACGATGTGCAGAACATAGGTTGCAGTCATGTTGGCTCAAGGTCAAGGTCACACTTCAGGGTCATGTATTTGAACCTTCTATTTCCTTACAATTTCATGTCCGCTCCATATCTCCTATACCCCTTGAAGGATTTTAATGAAACTTGCCATAAATATAAATATAATTGAGATGATGTGCAGAACACAGGTTGCAGCCATGTAGGCTCAAGGTCAAGGTCACACTAGAAGGTTATGTGTTTGAACCTTCAATTGTGTGTCCACTCTATATCTCCTATACCCCTTTTAGTTTTTTCATGAATCTTGCCTCAAATATATATCTAATTGAGACAATGTGCAGAACATAGGTTGCAGTCATGTCGGCTTAAGGTCAAGGTCACACTTCAGGGTCATGTGTTTGAGCCTTCTATTTCCTTACAATTTCATGTCCGCTCCATATCTCCTATACCCCTTGAAGGATTTTAATGAAACTTGCCATAAATATAAATATAATTGAGATGATGTGCAGAACACAGGTTGCAGCCATGTCAGCTCAAGGTCAAGGTCACACTTGAAGGTCAAGTGTTTGAACCTTCAATTTCAATTTACAATTTTGTGTCCGCTCCATAACTCCTATACTCCTCGAACGATATTAATGAAACTTGCCTCAATTATTTGAGACGATGTGCAGAACACAGGTGACAGTCATGTTGGCTCAAGTTCAAGGTCACATTTCATGGTTCAGTGTTCATTCCTGGATATTTTTGTTTCCATGCTATATTTTCTGAACAACGGAAAGTTTTTCATAAGTCAACTACATCAAAATGTTGGCAGAAGAAGGGCAATTTCCATTAGAGGAAAAACATGTCTCCTCTGTCAGTGGCGGGGGATATAGCTATCCTTTGGACTGTCTTGTTTAACTTAGAAATTTTTGTTAAAAGTTTTGCATGCAAGCTACTATCCAGCTTGTGTCTCATTTACCATTCATGGTATTGAAAGTTTTTGAATATGTTTAGGGGTATCATACTATCAAGGTAGATAACACTTGATGGAATATATTACAAATTATGGCCCCTTTTCAACTTAGAAATTTTAGTTAAAGTTTTGCATGCAAGGAATTTCGTGATATATTTTAGTAACCAGGCATGGGTTTGATTTGAAACTTCTTTAATGTGCTAAATGGTATGACACTATAGTGGCAGATAGTTTTTGACTGAATATAATACTGATGAAGGCCACTTTTTGACTTAGACTTTTTGGTTAAAGTTTTGCATGCAAGCTACTATCCAGTTTATATTTCAGAAATTGTTTATGGTATTGACTAGAAAGTTTAAGAGTGTGTTCAAGGGCATCAGAAAACCAAGGAGGATAACTCTTGGACTGAATTTTATACAGATTATGGCCCTTTTCTAACTTGGATACTTGGTTAAAGTTATGCATGCACAGTGTTATCAGTAACTAGGCATGGGATTCATTTTATTGTTATATACAGGGTATATGAATGGCGAGAATTGAAATAAATCTCATTTGATTTACCAACAAGCATTTTGAATAGTTGAGCATGCTGTCCTCTGAGAGCTCTTGTATTTGTGATTCTGTTTGTGTGTATTTGACCAAGGTATGAATGGTAAATAACCACGTAATAATGGATAAATGTTTACACATGCATTTACAATTCTGAATCTTTTGCATTCAATCAAATGCTCCCTTTTTTGTTGACCATTTGCTAATTATTTCCCAATTTAGTTACACAATCATGTCTCTTTTCCAAAAAGCTGGAAAATATGTACTAATTTCAGTTTCAGGGTGTTTGTTGTATGAACAGTGAAAAACAAAAGGTTTGATTTCATTTTTTGCTCACCTGACACCAGAGCACAGTTGCTCTTTAAAGTCTTCTGTCAAAAACTGTTTATCAGCAATTTAATTAAAAAAGACATCTCCTCTAAAACCATGTGGTAGAAATTGATGAAACTTGGCATGAATGATCCTTGTGTGGCTCTTCACAAAATTTTCTAAAATAAATCTAGTACATGCAGAACTCAGGTTGCCATGTCAACCAAAATAATTTTATTCAAAAACAAAACAAAATATACGTAATGGTCAGAATTTGATTTAGCACAAAATCAATGGTCACTTTAAAGTTGTCTATCATAATTTTTAAAATAAAGTTGATTCCATGAAAAATGAGATCCATAGGGAGACAGCTAGTTTCCTTATATACTCTTTACAGAAAATTCCAGAATTCTTCTTCTATGAAACTTTTGGTTAGTATTTAATTTCACTTGCCACAAAAAGTCATCTTATGGCTCTATCATAATTGCTAAAATGAAATTGATCTCTTACAAAATGATGCCCTTAGGAAGTGAGCTAGTTTCCTTATATAGTCTATTGAAAGCCAGAAGGACTCATCAGCATATATAAAAAGAAGGCTGGTGAGCCCTTCTGGCTTTCAATAGATGCTTTATAATGTATACTCTTTATAGAAAATTTTCAAAATCATTTTTAGCTCACCTGAGCACTTGTGCTCGGCTGAGCTTTTGTGATCGCCTTTTGTCCGTCGTGCGTCGTCCATTGTCCGTCGTCAACAATTGCTTGTAAACACTCTAGAGGCCACTCTAGAGGATGAGTTCGAAATTGGATCATGTGGGGTCAAAAACTTGGTCACCAGGTCAAATCTTAGAAAAACCTTGTGAACACTCTAGAGGCCACAGTTTTGGCCCAATCTTCATGAAACTTGGTCAGGGTGTTTGTCTACATGATATCTCGGATGGGTTTGAAAATGGGTAATGTGGGGTCAAAATCTAGGTCACCTAGTCAAATCTTAGAAAAAACTTATGAACACTCTAGAGGCCACAGTTTTGGCTTAATCTTCATGAAACTTGGTCAGGATGTTTGTCTACATAATATCTCGCATGAGTTCAAAATTGGGTCATGTGGGGTTAAATACTAGGTCACCAGGTCAAATCCTGGAAAAACCTTGTAAACCCTCTAGAGGCCACAGTTTTAGCCAAATCTTCAATAGATTTGGTCAGGATGTTTGTATAAATGATATATTGGATGAGTTCGATAATAAAAGTTGGGTCAAAAAGTAGGTCACCAGGGCAAATTTTAGAAAAATCTTGTGAACTTACTAGAGGCCTACATTTTTTTCCCAGTCTTCATTAAACTTGATATGAATGATGACTGCATGAATTCCAAGTTGAGTGCAAATTCAGGTAGGATCAAAATGTAGGCCACTTATTCAAATGTTAGAAAAACACTTTAGATGCCAGATTTTTTGTCATTTTGCCTAATACAGCTATCTTAATCAGATGAGCGACACAGGACCATCTTGGCCCTCTTGTTATCTTTTTCATATTTAGTTTGTGAATATACATATGATACATTTCAAATTGTCCAGAGTGCTTTACTCTGACGGCTCTTGTTCTAAGCTACTATTGGTCAGAATTTGATTTAACCACACAACATTTATAAGTACCATTGCTCATTGCTCATATCTTTGGCGTCAATCTCCATGCAGGAAATCTCACACAGATCTCACAATAAGTTGAAAATAGCTGAATTCACCTATGTCGCAAGTAATCAGTATCGATATTTAGCTTGGCTATTCGAAGAATATGAGAGCTTTTGTAGTCAACCTTGCGTTTGTGTCGGCGTTGGCGTTGCAGCTTTTGGTTAAAGTTTTGCATGCAAGTTACTATCAACCATATATCTCAATAACCATTTATGGTATTGACTTAAAAGTTAATAAATATGTTTAGGGGCATCAGACAACCAAGATAGATAACTCTTGATGGATTACAAGTTATAGCCCCCTTTTTAACTTAAATTTTGGTTAACGTTTTGTATGCAAGGTACTTTCATACTTACATCTCATTATCCAGGCATGTGATTGATTTGAAACATCTAAAATATGTTAACGGGTATCATACTATTAAGAAAGATAACTCATGATGGAATAATTCCCTTATAAGTTATGGCCCCTTTTTAACTTAGAAATTTTGGTTAAAGTTTTGCATCAAGCTTAGACTATCCAGCTTGTATCTCAATAACCATTCATGTTATTGACTCTTAAGTTTATGAATATGTTTAGGGGCATCAGACAATCAAGATAGATAACTCTTGATTGAATATATTACAAATTATGGCCCCTGTTTAATGTTAAATGGTATCAGACTATAGTGGCAGATATTTTTTACTTAATATAATGCAGATTAGGGTCACTTTTTGACTTAGACTTTTTGGTTAAAGTTTTGCATGCAAGTTTATACTGTCCAGCTTATATCTCAGAAATTGTTTATGGTATTGACTTGAAAGTTTAGGAGTGTGTTTAGGGCATCTGAAAACCAAGGAGGATAACTCTTGGACTGAATTTTATACAAATTATGGCCCTTTTCTAACTTTGATACTTGGTTAAAGTTTTGCATGCACAGTCTTATTATGCTTATGTCTCAGTAACTAGGCATGGGATTTATTTTAGACTTCATAAACTTATTTAGGGGTATTAGACTATGAAGGTATATCATTTTTGACTATTATTATATACAGGGTATATGAAGGGCAAGAATTGAAATAGATTTCATTTGATTTGCTGACAAGCATTTTGAATAGTCGAGCTTGCTGTCCTCTGACAGCTCTTGTTTTCATTTGGTAAGAGGTACACTCCATGGTCGCTTGGTAACTTACTCTGGCAGTGATTAACACGGGGCAAACCCCAAGCGCAGGAGTTTGCCTTTGCACATCATGTCAGCTTAATTTCAATTGAGTTATTCCTCTTTTAGCGTACATATAAACCTAGCAGTGATATCTGTTTTATCAAGCTTTCCATCCCAGTTTAAGTATTGTATCGTTAAGTGTCAGTGAATTAGTCTTGATGTACATAAAATATGACGATCCTCTATGAACTACTGAATGGTCTGTAATACTGACATTAGGAATAGGGGTGTTATATGCTGTTTCAGAGGATATCTACTGATTTAAGAAGGAGAAATAATTTCTTTGTTTTATTATCTAATTTAAGTTGTTTACTAGACGCAAACAAAGGGTTATCTCACGCTTTTATTTAGGTTTCTCACGATTTTTTTATGTGATACACACACACACACACACACACACACACACACACACATGGGACATAAAAAATCATGAGAAACCCCTTTGGATTTAAACAGATTTGAGAGAAAGAAAAAAAAACACCACTAAGTATGGGCTTTCATTTGATGTATGCATTTTATAGGTATGAATAAAACAGAGAATTGTATTAGAGTAAAATTCAATAAATTTGAAAAAGAATAAACAAAAGAAAAACTACTTTTCTGAGAATCTTCATTGAGTATAAACAATGTCCTTTAATTTAAGATAGCATTTTTTGCATTTATCTGCAACTACATTCCTGATGTATTATTTTACAGGTCGCTGACAATTTAAGCTCGAACGATATGGCTGTTCCCGGAAGGAAAGGAGATAATGTCTTATGCCTTGGATCTCAAGATTCCTTTGAAATAAATTGTGATCAATGCCATGAAGTTAAAGGAGTTTTTTCAAAACCTGAGGGATTTTGTAATATTTGTAATGAGTACATGTGTACAAGTTGTTTGGAAGTCCATAGCCTAAGAAGGAAAACAAAAAATCATGAGGTTCTTAGCGGAGACGATATGCCAAGATCAAGGCCACCGGAGCCAAGGGATGAAAAAGGTGACTTCAACCCAGCGGAAGAGTGTACTGATATGTGTGAGAAACACAGTGGTCAAATCATAAGGTACTACTGTAAACACCACAGATGTGTAGGATGCACAGACTGCATTACTTTAGAGCACACAAGCTGTGGTCCTCACGTTGCGTTGATTGCAGTCATAAGTTCAAAAGAATCAACTGAACAAGAGTTTCAGGGATTCTCTGAAAAACTAGAACAGCTGAGCGCTCTGTTTACTGATTCTGTTACAAAGGCAGAAAATCATGTACAGTCTGCTGAAACACAATTCAAGAAGGCAACTGATGATGCTTTTAAGTTCAATGAACAAATGATGAACACATTACATTCATTACAGAATGTAGTAGAGGAAAGTGCATTGGAAATAAAGTCTAAAGATTGTGACAAGATGCAGAAGCTTTTAAATCAGTGCAAATCCTTGTTACAAGAAGCAAAACAAATTGAAACAGAGTTTGAAAGTTTAAAAAAGTGTGGAAGACGAGCTCAGCAGTTTACATTGATGAAAAGAATGAATTCACGTTTGGAGGAACTTGAAAAGTTTTCAGACAAACTTGAGGACGATAACTTCATTTCAGACTACCAGTTCATCCCAGATAAAAAGATAAAGGACATACTAACATGCACATCACAACTTGGCAGTCTAATCACTGGATCAAACTTAGGTTTGGTTAGTTCTGAAGAATCTTCAATTTCTCAAGTAAGTTTATTTTGTCTTTTATGCGCTGCTTTAGATTAACTTAAAACTCGTGTATTTAACAAGTCTTCGAATTGTAAGAGAGGAAAACTACAACAAGCTGTTTTATTCTTTTGTCTTAATAATCATTCAATTTATATATACAATCTGAAACAAATAAGAAGTAGAATATTACGTATTTTCCAGAAATAATGTTGTATAATAAAACACTAACATTTTAAGATAAATCATGTTATTATCCCCCGCTGAAAGGTGGTTGGGGATATAGTAATAGTCTCCATCCGTCCGTCCGACATTTTTGTCCGGAGCATAAGTCAAAAAGTATTTGAGGTATCAACTTGATACTTCATAGGTGAATAGATCTCATTGAGGAGGAGTGCAGTGCACAAGAATGATAACTCTACCTTTCCTCATTTTTGAGTTATTGCCCTTTGTTATTTTTCAGACTTAATTATTGTCCGGAGCATAACTCGAAAAGTATTTGAGGTATCAATTTGATACTTCATAGGTGAATAGATCTCATTGAGGAGAAGTGAGTGCACAAGAATAATAACTCTACATTTCCTAATTTTTTAGTTATTGCCCTTTGTTATTTTTCTGACTTAATTTTTGTCCGGAGCATAACTTGAAAAGTATTTGAGGTATCAACTTGATACTTCATGGATGAAAAGATCTCATTGAGGAGGAGCAGTGCACAAGAATGATAACTCTACTTTCCAATTTTTAGTTATTGCCCTTTGTATTTTTCGACTTAATTTTTGTCCGGAGCATAAGGAAAAAAGTATTTGAGATATCAACTTAAAAACTTCATAGGTGAATAGATTTCATTGAGAAGGAGTGCAGTGCACAAGAATGATAACTCTACCTTTCATATTTTTTTAGTTATTGCCCTTTGTTTTTTTTCAGGCTTAATTTTTATCACAGTGACCTTGACTTTTTACCTGTAGACCTCAAAATTGAGGAATGTGTAGGTCTTCACATGGGTTTCATATCTATAATCACTTTACAGTTTTCATTACCACATATTTTATTTTTAAAAATGAAATATTCTACTCTCCAACACATCTTCTAAAGAGAAAGCATTTGGCAGGGGATGGCCATGTCAACATGGCTCTTGTTAGGTTGATAAGGGAACTATTTGCTTTTCAGACAGGAGCAAGTCAGATGGATGGTCCTACCCTCACTTCAGGAGTAACACAATCAGGCCCAAATTGTAACCAGGAAAATAAAGGTTAGAAAGTGGAAGATCACAACATTATATACTTACATAGTATATTTATGAATTACAGCATCTTAATTCTAGGGTGTGCTATAAGCTGTGAACAAGCTGTATTAAAAATAAAACTTTTGTACAAAGACCATTTGCCAAAGATGAATGGCAGCATTACCAGACAAGAAAAGTGTTATTTGTGTACTGAGTTCATGAAAATGACTTAGAAAATAAAGGGCTGAAAACTTATTTTAGAAAGATCAAACTAGTTGAAATACGGTGACATAACATAGATACAATGAACTTCATTTAAAAATATTTGAGTGAAACTTTCTTTCTCAAATGATTAAACTGTACCCATCTCTTGCATCTGTTGAAACTTCTAGGCAACTTGCACTTAGATGTTTTAGTGCTTAACTATAAGAAGACTGTTTACATTTACAACTAGAAATGTATACAATGTTGAATATGGGAACATTTTACTAGAAAGAATAACAACAAATAAATGCTGAAGGGATTGGCTCCCTTTCTCACAGAAACTCTCTACCATGAACACTGTTCTGTTTGAGGGTGTGAAATATATTAGTGCTAGATTTTTATTGATTCCTTCATTAGAGTTTTCTATGTTTTATATGGGGAAAAGATAAAAGGAAGGGTTATCAAAGTTTATACATATAAAAGAATGTTTGATAACCATTCCTTATATGAATATGTGTGCTAATAATGTGAATTGTGTATTCAACAATGAGATCCATGTATGAGTCATAATGATATTAACCTAGTGAAAATGCTTTAAGTGCTGTTGACGACCTGATTGATTTAAATGAAATATTGTATACCATTACATTAGCAGCAGTCGGAAAGCCTTACTACTCGGACCGAATTTTCATCAAAAAGGAAGATCTGTTTAACTACTTAGAGGTGGAGTTTGGGGTCGTTCCAGAAGGGATGCAATGTGGGACACAGGGAGATATTCTGGTGAAATTTAAAAGCAACATAGGTATGAAATAAACTGGTTCCTTAAAACTAAGTGAACGTCTTTAATTTTTAGCTCACCTGAGCACAACGTGCTCATGGTGAGCTTTTGTGATCGCCTTTTGTCCGTCGTCCGTCCTCCGTGCGTGCGTCCGTTGTCAACACTTTTTTTAAACAACATCTCCTTCTAAACTACTCACTGGATTTGATTAAACTTCACAGGAATATTTATTATGGGACCCTTTACCAAAGTTGTTAAAATTATTTTGATTGGTCAAAAATCTAGGTCACAGGAGCTAAAAATATATTTTAAAAATGACAATTTTAAAAATCTTCTTCTCAGAAACCACAAGGCCAAGCCTTTTGATTTTTGGTATGTAGCATGATCTTATGACTCCCTACCAAGTTTGTTCAAATTATGACCCTGGGGTCAAAATTGGCCCCGCCCCAGGGGTCACTTGATTTAACATAGGCTAATATAGGAAACAAACTTGAAAAATCTTCTTCTCAGAAACCACAATACCCGGAGTTTAGATATTTGGTATGTAGCATGATCTTATTACTCTCTACCAAGATTGTTCAAATTATGACCATTGGGTCAAAATTGGCCCCGTCCCAGGGGTCACTTGATTTAACATAGGCTAATAAAGAAAAAAACTTGAAAAATCTTCTTCTCAGAAACCACAAGACCTGGAGTTTAGATATTTGGTATGTAGCATGATCTTATGACTCTCTGCCAAGATTGTTCAAATCATGACCCTGGGGTCAAAATTGGCCCCACCCCAGGGGTCACTTGATTTAACATAGGCTAAAAAAGGAAAAAACTTGAAAAATCTTCTTCTCAGAAACCACAAGGCCTGGGGTTTAGATATTTAGTGTGAAGCATTGTCTAGTAGATCACAACCAAGTTTGTTCAAATCATGGCCCTGGGGTCAAATTTGGTCACCTGATTTAACATAGGCTAATATAGGAAAAAAACTTGAAAAATCTTCTTCTCAGAAACCACAAGGCATAGAGTTAAGATATTTGGTGTGAAGCATTGTCTAGTGGATCTCTATCAAGTTTGTTCAAATCATGACCCTGGGGTCAAAATAGGCCCCGCCCCAGGGGTCACTTGATTTAACATAGGCTAATATAGGAAAAAAACTTGAAAAATCTTCTTCTCAGAAACCACAAGGCCTGGGGTTTAGATATTTAGTTTGAAGCATTGTCTAGTAGATCTATACTTAGTTTGTTCAAATTATGACCCTGGGGTCAAAATTGCCCAGCACCAGGGGTCACTTGATTTAACATAGGCTAATATAGGAAAAAAACTTGAAAAATCTTCTTCTCAGAAACCACAAGACCTGTAGTTTAGATATTTGGTATGTAGCATGATCTTATGACTCTCTACCAAGATTGTTCAAATCATGACCCTGGGGTCAAATTTGGCCCTGCCAAGGGGTCACCAGATTTAACATAGGCTAATATAGGAAAAAAAACTTGAAAAATCTTCTTAGAAACCACAAGGCATAGAGTTAAGATATTTGGTGTGTAGCATTGTCTAGTGGATCTCTATCAAGTTTGTTCAAATCATGGCCCTGGGGTCAAAATAGGCCCCTCCCCAGGGGTCACTGGATTAAACATAGGCTAATATAGAAAAAACTTGAAAAATCTTCTTCTCAGAAACCACAAGGCCTGGGGTTTAGATAATTTGGTGTGCAGCATTGTCTAGTGGATCTATACTTAGTTTGTTCAAATCATGGCCCTGGGGTCAAAATTGGCCCCGCCCCAGGGGTCACTTGATTTAACATAGGCTAATATAGGAAAAAACTTGAAAAATCTTCTTCTCAGAAACCACAAGGCCTGGGGTTAAGATATTTAGTTTGAAGCATTGTCTAGTAGATCTATACTTAGTTTGTTCAAATTATGACCCTGGGGTCAAAATTGCCCAGCACCAGGGGTCACTTGATTTAACATAGGCTAATATAGGAAAAAAACTTGAAAAATCTTCTTCTCAGAAACCACAAGACCTGTAGTTTAGATATTTGGTATGTAGTATGATCTTATGACTCTCTACCAAGATTGTTCAAATCATGACCCTGGGGTCAAATTTGGCCCTGCCAAGGGGTCACCAGATTTAACATAGGCTAATATAGGAAAAAAAACTTGAAAAATCTTCTTAGAAACCACAAGGCATAGAGTTAAGATATTTGGTGTGTAGCATTGTCTAGTGGATCTCTATCAAGTTTGTTCAAATCATGGCCCTGGGGTCAAAATAGGCCCGGGGACTGGATTAAACATAGGCTAATATAGAAAAAAAATTTTCTCAAAACCACGGCCGGGGTTTAGATAATTTGGTATGTAGCATTGTCTACTGGGTCTCTAACACGTTTTTACAAATCATGACCATTGGGTCAAATTTGGCCCCACAAAACCGGGTGGCATTGTCTAGTGGATCTTTCTAAATTTGTTCAAACCCGGGGAAATTGGCCCCCCCGGGGATTATTTAACATAGACTAATATAGGAGAAACCTGAAAAAAATCTTCTTCTCAGAAATCATAAAAGCCTGGAGTTTAGATATTTGGTATGTAACATGGGCTAATAGACCTCTACCAAGTTTGTTCAAATCATGAATCATGCACTGTCTATTGGATCTATACTTAGTTTGTTCAAATCATGGCCCTGGGGTCAAATTTGGTCCCACCATAGGGGTCACCTGATTTTACATAGGCTAATATAGAAATAACTTGAAAATTCTTCTTTTTAGAAAACACATGGCCTGGGGTTAAGATATTTGGTGAAAATTGGCACCGCCCTAGGGATCACTTGATTTTACATAGACTTATTTTGAAAAAAAAAACTAGAAAAATCTTCTTCTTAAAAACCACAAGGTCTGGAGTTTAGATATTTGGTATGTAACATGGGCTAATAGACCTCTACCAAGTTTGTTCAAATCATGACCCTTTGGTCAAAATTGGCTCTGCCCCAGGGGTCACTTAATTTTACATAGCCTAATGATACGAGGTGAGCGATCCAGGGCCATCATGGCCCTCTTGTTGTAATTAGAATAGTAAATGTTACAGATAATTTTTGTACTAGTGGCAGCTAACTAGTTTATTTCAGAGATATGTCTGTGTGCTAGTCTGTGCAAGCTATCATATCCGAGCTGTACCTTTATTATGTATAAAAGAACTTGGCACAAGTGATCCCAAAGTCATTGTATCGAGAACAAGAACCAGGTCACTAGCTAAAAGGTCTGGGTAGGTTAAGGATACAGCACTCATTTGACCTTAACATTATGTTTGTAAAGTCTTCTTCAGAGAACGTTGAAGGTTATACAGTGGGACTTTGTTTAGCATACTAAACAATTTGTTAGCTGAATGTTTATTCATCTCAGCAGTTCAGTTTAGCAGTTCACAAATAGTGAAGCAAATTTGCTATGCCAGATTACACATAGCGAGGGCATATGTGTCAAAGGACAAATTCTAGTTTAGTATCAAATCTGCATTAAAATGCCATTGTATCCCATAATATTATAGGTTATTGTGCATTGAAATTGACACTGAAACGCCTATGTATAAGTATGAGTGATTGACATATTGTTTCTTAATTTCATGTATATTTCAGATCTTGCTGACCTGAATTTTGTCAAGGGAAAGCCGCTGAAAAGGTCAATGTTGCTGGTGTCCCAAGTACCCATCTCCAACTGTGTCCACGTGGCTGACCTGAAGGAATCCACCTCTCAGGACTCTGTCCAGTTTTACTTTGAGAACCAGCGGAGCAGTGGAGGGGGAGAAGTGGATAAAGTGATCCGCAACAAGGAAGAAGGCAGTGCTTTGGTCTATTTCGCCGACTATAAAGGTGAGTACTTTCTATACGCCGCCAGAGGCGGTCGTATATTGGCTTCATCTTCTCCGTCTGTCCGTCCGTCCGTCCGTCTGTACGTTCATACGTCCGACCGTAGGTCGATACGTCCATATGTCCATATCTTGTGAACGCAAATCCTCCTACATTTCTAAATTAATCTTTTCAAAACTTTGTCAATGTCATTACTATAATGGGTAGATGTGCATGAAGTGGTGATTTTCCGTTCCATTAATTTTTGCAAGATTTTTGTCCCTTGAAACGTAGTCTCTTTAGCTGATTGATATTTCATCTTTGTGAATGCAATTTCTTGTATGTTTCTGACCTAATCTTTTCAAAACTTTGGCAATGTCATTACTATACTGGGTAGATATGCACAAAGCAGGGATTTTGATGTTCATCAATATTTGCAATAGTTATGCCTTTCTAAACATGGTCTCTTGAAAACATAACTCAAGTTTCTAAATAGGTATAAGTGCATAAAGCAGGGATTTTATGGTACAGTGATTTTTGCAAGAGTTATGTGGAGAAAGAAAAAAGGATTCATATTGATACTGCTATTTGACCTATTGTCATATTGGAAGCATTTTTAGGGTTCTAACTCTGTTCAGCTTAATTAATTGGTCTTACAGACTTCATTATGAGCTTATGCTCACAGAAATGTTAAAAGCAATAATTAAAAGACCCCTCTTGGTCTTTATATTTTGTGGCGGCATATGTTGTGGCATCACTGGCACTCTTGTTCACATTTTAAAGTTGTTCCTTTCTCAGAACATAGTCAGTAGTTTTCATTTCAAATGTATGTTTCCTATTCTCCATTGAAATTTCACTGAACGTTCCAACATTTATTTTGTTGAATTATTATTCATTATTGGCACCTTAATATTATATATATAACTCTGAGACACACAATGTATGTTAAATTTGATCATGATCATGCCATAGACACATATTAAATTCATCAGACTGTCTAAAAGAGGTAAGTCAACTGAGAACAATCTTACATGAAAACACTGTTTTTTCTTCATCTGTCTGTTCATTGGAACACATATGACAGTTGTTTCTATCTTAAAATAAAATGATTTGACACATACGGCATATTGAATGTAGGACTTAAAATTTATAGCTAAAGTAAGTAAGAACACATATTGATTCATTTGATGATTTTTTAGCTCACCTGAGCACATGTGCTCAGGGTGATCTTTTGTGACCGCTTTTTGTCCATCGTCCTTTGTCTGTCGTCTGTTGTCAACAATTGCTTGTGATTACTCTAGAGGCCACAGTTTTGGCCCAATCTTCATGAAACTTGGTCAGGTTGTTTGTCTACATAATTTCTCGGATGAGTTTGAAATTGGGTCATGTGGGATCAAAAACTAGGTTACCAGGTCAAATCTTAGAAAAACATTGCGAACACTCTATAGGCCACAATTTTAGGCCAATCTTTATTAGATTCGGTCAGGATGTTTGTCTGCATGTTATTTTAGAGGAATTCGAAATAGGGTCACCTGAGGTCAAAAACTAGGTCACCAGGTCAAATCTTAGAAAAACCGACCTAGCCACATTTAGCCAATCTTATTAGTTGTCAGGATGTTAGACTACATGATATCTTGGATTAGTTCGAAAATGGGTCACATGGGGTCAAAAACTAGGTCACCAGGACAAATTTTAGAAAAAATCTTGCGAACACTCTAGGGGGCCTACATTTTGTACCAGTCTTCACTAAACTTGATAAGAATGATTACTGCATGAATTCCCAGTTGAGTGCGATTTCAGGTAGGATCAAAATCTAGGTCACTTAGTGAAATGTTAGAAAACAGTTTAGATGCCACATTTTTGTCATCATGCCTAACACAGCAGTCTTATTCAGGTAAGTGACACAGGGCCATCTTAGCCCTCTTGTTTAGTTTACAAATTGTTATTGAAAAAAAAGTGAGAAAATCGAATATGTCTCACAGGACAATTAAGATATTGGTCTATTTAAATTGGGAATAGAATCGTTACGAAGTAAAAATTGTTTCAATTTACGTAACTGATAGCATTTTTGTTACAAACAGCTTTGGAACGTTTAATGAATTTTAGAGTTAGGGAAATATTTTTTTTCCAAGGCATTCTTACTAAATGTCAGCCACTTAACATGTTGGGAGGTAGGCTAACTGGATTTAATAACATATTCAATTTTATTAAAAAAATGCAGTTATTAAAATTGATAAGTCATTTTGATACATGGGAATAGCCTTTGCCTCTGTTTTCTTTTATCTGAAGCTTGAACAACACCTTGGAAAGCATTGCAGACAGTTTTTTGAAAAATAAGAAAAAGAAAAGAAAATGATATAGAAAAATAAGAAAATATAAAAAATATAATTGATATAGAAAAAAGGAAAGAATAATAATTTATATTTCTGAAATATATATATATGTTAAGGGATAATATATATATGTTAAGGGATAATATATATATGTTAAGGGATAAACTTAAAATATAGTCCTAATACGAAATTTTGGTGCTCATGGCCTGAAACTCTCTAATGCAATTCTATTGCTTCAATATCATGCTGCTTCACGTTTGTATTGTCAGTATTCTGCAAGACATTGACATTAGAAACTTATACTTGGAACAGAATTTGCTTAGAGGGTGTGTCATGAACTTACAAGGTCAGTTGCCTTTATGTCAGGGTCCCTCTAAAACATTTTAGATTCTGAACCATCTTGTTGATTCCTTGACATAAGTTTATTTTAAAAATATTTTTACCAGGGATGGTGTGATTACCTTAACATCAATGTCACATATATATTTATATCTTATCCTTTATTCTAACACGGCTCGCTCATTTTTCTCTATAAAGAAAGAAGGAAACAAACATCTTGTAAATTTTGCAACAAAACACAGGTCACATCGCGCGCTCACGTGAACCTTAACATAATAATTTATTTCCATTACAATTTACCCTAGCATATCAATTTATCAATGAATGTTAATATCATAGTAAAACTGACCTACAAAGAGCATTCGTCTGCTTTAAAGACTATCATGGCTGAAATACCTCACGGTGCGGTGCTAAATGTGAGTTACAGGGCAGTTCTGATACTTGGAGAGTTGTTGACAGACAACATGACGGTACTGTTTTTAAGTATGTAATTCAATCGTTACAATCAGGAGAAACAAAAAGAGCTTTCAAGCACGAATTGTTTGAAAAGAACACATCAACATACAGAGAAATTAATGATTTTTTCCATGAGCTATGTGGTTTTGATGAAGATTTACTTTTTGATGATATAATTGAGCCGACGTTCCCATTTGTGACCCTTGTGAGCCTACAAAAAAGAGGTTCAAATCTGTTTCTTACCTGAACATTATCACCATAAAAGAACAGAATACAGAGCAAACAACCAACAGACAAACCAAATGGGCTGTTAACTTGCTGGAAAGTTTGTATATAAAAAAAACATAAAAAGTCAAACTCATATTAACAGTATATGTGTATAAGAGTAAACCAGTGAATAAATTCATGCCATTAAATTTATAGATGATTTAACCTGAAAATACCCCCTCTATGATAAAATCAGTTTTCATTTTCAGCTAGTGACAATTGTCCACAGCTGTTATTGTTGTTTTCAGCTTGACTATTTGAAGAATATGAGAGCTATACATCATTGTAGTCGCCCTTGCGTCAGCGTTGGCATTGTAGCTTTTGGTTAAAGTTTTGCATGTAAGTTATTATCAGTCTTATACCTCAATAACCATTTATGGTATTGACTTGAAAGTTATTAATATCTTCAAGGGTATTAGACAACTAAGATTGATAACTCTTGATGGAATATATTACAAATGATGGCCCCTTTTTAACTTAGACATTTTGGTTAAAGTTTTGCATGCAAGGTACTTTCATGCTTATTTAATTTGGGGTATCATACTATCAAGGAAGATATCACTTACTGGAATATATTACAAATTATGGCCCCATTTTAACTTAGTAATCTTGGCTAAAGTTTTGCATTCAAGCTACTATCCAGCTTATATCTCAGAAATTGTTTATGGTATTGACTAAAAAGTGCAGGAGTGTATTCAGGGGCATCAGAAAACCAAGGAGGATAACGTTTGGACTGAATTTTATACAAATTATGGCCCTTTTCTAACTTGGATACTTGATTTAAGTTTTGCTTGCACAGTATTATTATGCTTATGTCTCAGTAAACAGGCATGTGATTGATATAAGACTTCATGAAAATATTAAGGGGTATCAGACTATCAAGGTATATCATTTTTGACTATTACTATATACAGGGTATGTGAAGGGCAAGAATTAAAATAGATTTCATTTGATTTACTAACAAGCATTATGAATAGTCGAGCATGCTCTCCTCTGACAGCCCTTGTTTGTACAAAAATTATATATTAGAATAGATACAGAAGTATTCCTAGATATTTTTTAAGTGTTGCACATCTATTACACAACACAAAGCATAAAATAAATATTTTCTATCATGTCCAACCTTCTGTCATATATTAGAACACATGAATTATCAATTAAATTATTATAATACTATTATACAAGATATTTTGCAAGAGACAGAAAAGATGAAGGAATCCCCATAAGGGAAAAATATAAAGGCCCTGAATCTCAGAAATAAAAGTGTCATGTAATGAAAATGATAACATTACTGTGACTATAATAGATCTAGATCTAAAGATAAGATTTTTTTTTATAAAGAGTGTAAATGTGAATGACAATTTAAAAATTGACCTTTACAGACAGTCTAATTGACCATCATACAATAACTGGACACATAATCTATTTCTTTTGAACAATGACACTTTTTTCATTTGATTTTTCATATAAACTGATCAAACATGCACTGACTGAGCAATATAAAAAATACAAAAGTAAATATGTCTGACTTGAAAGATTTAAATTCAAACTACTGGAAAATAGTTTAGTTTTTAAAAATGTCATTCTTTCAAAATGTGTTTTAAATAACCCTTTTCACCCAACACATTCATTCGTCTTTATTCTTTTCATTAGAAAAAATGCTGCAGTTCATAACTGAAAAACTTATATCAAATCCATCATTTTAAATTCTATCATATATACAAGTTCATATTTATATTTTTATATGGCTGTTGGAAAACGCCCTTGTGATATAATAATTTGCACCTGAACTCCAAACCTGTGTTTAATACACAACAAAACACCAGTAGAGATATATTATTTCTTAAACATTAAATTCCCAGACATGGCTTAATATTAGTTATGCCTCGCTGATGGAATCGCGAGGGGGATATTGTTTTGGCGTCCATCTGAAATTCGTTTCTGCGCTATTTCTCTGCAACTCCTGACTGGATTTTAATGAAACTTCATGGCAACTATCATTACCAATAGGAGATGCGCATATCCATGGCATGTTTCAATCGGACCATTTAACCTAGAGTTATGGCCCTTGATTAGTTATGCAGTATGTATACAGAGTAACATTCGTTGTCGCGCTATTTCTCTGCAATTACTGACTGTGTTTCAACATAACGTCATGGCAACCATCATTACCAATAGGAGATGCCCACTTCCTTGACATGTTCTGATCAGACCATTTAACACAGAGTTATGGCCCTTGATTAATTATGCAGTATGTATACAGAGTAACATTCATTTCTGTGCTGTCTTTGCAACTACTGACTTGATTTTAAAGAAACTTCATGGTAACCATCATGCACTTATCTTCGGCATGTTTCTGTCGGACCATTTAAGACAGAGTTATGTCCCTTGATAACTTATACAGTATGTATACAGAATAACATTAGTATCTGCACTATTTCTTAACAACAGTTTACTGGATTTCAACAAAACTTTAATGGGAACTATTAATATCAATAAGAGATGCACATATATTGGCATGTTCTGGTTGGACCCTTCAACACAATAGCCGGCGATTTATTCCTCAAATGGTGCTGAATCATATTGTTTCCACTGAACTGACCAACCCACATGTACTACAGCACATATCATCATTTTTTGCCATCACACAATTTTTAGCTCACCTTAGCAAATGCTCAGGGTGAGCTATTAGGATCGCCTTTCATCGAGGGTCCAGCCATCTAATTTATTCCCATTTTCTTTTTATGCAAATTCTGTCTTAACCCTTTCTTCAAACAAGCACCGATCGGCGGGGGATATACTGTTTGTGACAGAGTCTTGTTTGTGAAAATATTGTCAGTCATGACAAAGTCTTTTTGTAACGTTAAGGACTCGGGTATCGCAAATAATAATTATTTTATTGTAGGTAAATCCTCCAAGAATTAAACGTTTATACTTATGATCTTTTATTATGTCTTTTTGACATAAGAATGGGGCACACTCAAATATGGCTAGTGGTTGTGTACTTGTGATTCAGTGTCTTCCAAAAGGTCTAGATCACAAAATTGTTTTTTTTTTTGTTTTGCCGCAATATTATTTAAAACTCTTGTGGCTATCAACTGGCAGTGTCTTCATGGTTTCTAAGCTTTTATTTCCAACATACAGACCGTAATCCGTTCAAGTACACCAAATCTGCGTTCCGTTTGCGTTTGAACATCGTTTCATTTGCGTTTGCAAATCGTTTCATTTGCGTTTATCGTTTACGTTTCTAAACGATGGAAAAACTATAAACGATTACAAACGCTTTGCATTTCAACTTCGTTTATTTTCGAACCGTTCTCCGTTTGCGTTCACCGTTCACCGTTTGCGTTTACCGTTTGCATCGTTTTTCGTTTACCGTTTACACAAACGCATCATCTCTGACACTGCTTTCTGCACGTATCGGACCCAAACCATTTCGGAACCTAGACTAATGGGACCCTAGTGAAATCGTACCCCTGGACCTATCTGTCTATACATTCTAAACGCTGGAAGTAACTTAAACAATTAAGTCACAAAAAAGTCTTAGTGGCTATAATTTGAATTATTAAAATCAAATTTATTTTTCTAATTTGTTAGAGGGAAATCGGTGAAGTGTAAGAAAAACATTCTGGAAATAATTTTACGAAAAATCTGTGAAGTTGTTGCAACCTCTAGCCTGGTGATTGCCAATCATTTTGATGTTCATTTATAAGACTTGCAATTGCCAATTATTCAAACTGCAATCATAGGATTGATTATTGCTAATCCACTTTTGTTCACACATGAGGGTCTTAATTGATACAGACATCATTTACAAAAAAAAAACGTTCTCTTTATTTACTGTAACACCCAAACCACAGGGTTTGAAATACGACACTGCTGGATTAGGTGCAGTATAAAAGCTATCATAATCAAATGATAATTATAATTCATATAAACACGATCTACCTCTTTTAGACAAATATTCCCCACTCACCCACGCTATACAGTATGGTTTGACTAATAGCGATAATATCCAAGTTGTACCAAATACCGATTAAAGACAGTTTTTATAAGATAATAAAAACTATTTACTTATGTTCACCATTTATATGCTACTCGTACATGTACATGTAGGTATATCTTTGTTTACGTTTTTCATACAATATTTTTGTTTTGCTCTATTCACATTATTATTTAACCTTCACGTAAAATAAAATATATAAATACTATTAATTAAGTCATTAATGAAATAACAATAATGGTGGCAATTGTTCCCCTTGTACAAATAAATTTGTAAAAAAAAAAGTCCGAAACAGGAACCTCAGGAGATTTATCACTGATAGCTTTTTTGCAGCTTTGCCCAGAACTCATGTACCGTAGTATAGAACATTTTAAAGCGGTTGAACGGTATAATTTTTCAATTCAATGTATTTATTTGGCATTAATTGCATATAGCACATATATAGCCAATAAATTGGAATTGTGAAGGACATATGTTTTAACCATTTCAATGGCATTATTTTAATAGTATTTACAGAGAGATGTACTAGAACATCGTGTTATATTTCATATGACATACAATTCTATTACTCATAATTGTAACTCTAACAATACATCTACATCAAGAGAGCAGTTTTGGATGACGATAAACAATAATAACAAGTCTTATTGACTTACCTATTTCTGTTTGTAGATCTTGCAGATAGTGGAAAGATATTTTCTTCTGAAAGCTTATATACCGTCAATAATGTGGGTTGTATAAAAATGTCTCCGTCTGTCATTGGTCAGTCAGAAAGGAATGTTGTTAATATACTAATTACATCCGGTCATCCTTCTTGGTGAGGTATTGTTTCAACGATAACGCCCCTTCCCCTCATCATTAGACTTCGCGACCTAACACACATACAGAACGGAAGTGGGAATAAACAGGTATGGGGTGCTAGTGCTGTATGGTGTCATTTTTTGTGACACTTAGTGATATTCACAATTGTATTTGTTTCATTCAGATTTTGGTGAAATTTCTAGAAGGAAATTTTTGATCAATACAAGATATTAAAACGTAAATAAGAAAACACTTTAAAGCATGATACGTTTTTAGCATGTCACTTTTTAGCAAGACTGATAACATTTGTTTTAAATTGTCCAATGTATGCAGATACATGGTACACGTAGACACTTTATTTCAAGGTATTATGGTAAATGTATAGCTTTACTGCAAACAGATAACAAACAACTGGGATTTTGTTTAAAAAACATTAAATCAAGAGGAATTGTATTCTTTAATTTAGAAAGTTATTCTGATAGGCAGTTCATTAGTTAAATTTTTCTTCTTCGTTTTGTAGGCATGTACGTTTATCAATGTAATCAACTACCAAGACATTGTAAAACAATTTAGGTCTACTATATATCAATAGTCATCTTCACATGAGCATTTCTTTTTTATATAACAGGTGTTTATCTTGGTGTTTATAACTGAAATTTGTCCGACTCGTATAAATAATGGGGTGGCAGATATTCACGTCATAAACATATTGCATTGTGTCACTTGTGTGTAACAATATATTTAGACTTAAATGATACAATTTTCCGTTGTTGAAATTTATCGAGAACGTATTTAGAGAAAAAACAACAACAACATGATTAATGGATAAAAAAAAATAAAAATATTACAACAACCACGTGTAACAAACAAGCTCTCTTAATTTATCGGCTAATATTGTACATGTAGTCAATTTGGGGAATCTTCGGCAATTTCATACATACAAGCTGCCGGATGTTGTCATAATGACTAATCAGCCTATCACACTAACTTAGACAATTATCTTCTCAAAGTGTCACAATACCCGTTCGCCAATACACTGACTGGTCTAGTCGCCGTTAATAAACGCTTATACAAACACGTGAATAGAGAACCAATTCTAGGCCGCTTTTATGTTTATTACATAAACAAAAATAAATCTTATGACGGGGGAAAGAAAAAATCCCTTTTTACTTTATTGTAAACATTTAAAACATTTTTTTACAATTGTATCACTCATTTATTTAACAAAAAAAATGCTTTTGGCATAAATGAATGCACTATTGATGTGGTTTTTATTTCGTTAAAATATAATTGCACTGTCAACATAACCACGATAAAGTTAGAGAATATCCGAATCCCATACCTCAGCGTTTAATGCAAACGTTTTGATACCGTTTATCGTTTGCGTTTATCGTTTGCGTTTATCGTTTTGTATAGTTCGTTTGCGTTTGTGAATCGTTCGGCCGTGAAACGTTCGATCGTTTACGTTTTCGTTTAACGTTTCGTTTGCGTTCCGTTCGTGTTTCGTTTGCGTTTGAATAGCGTTTCGTTTACGTTCGTTTGGTGTACTTGAACGGATTACGGTCTGTACTTGAGGAATCAAGATTAATTGTTGGCATCAGTATTTATTTGGTAATAAAACATTTAGTACATACGAGCGGATATACTTGAAGGTCATGATATTTCTTGAATGAGGTGCTTTAATCAAAGTTTAGTACATTTCAGTCCATCATGTCAACTTGCTATTGTATTCAAAAAACAAAAATGTGTTTTGCTAATCAAAATAAATTTTACAAGAGGCAAGGTATTTTTTTTAAGTTTAAATATATTTCTTTTATATGGGTTCTACTTTCTTATATATATTATCTCCTGGGTTTTTGGGGAGGGTTAATTAAAATGTTAACGAGTTATCAATAAAGCATTGGGGCCAATCTAGGGTGATATCAACACATTTTGATTTCCATGCATTCTGTTTAAATCTATGTTGTAGATAAACATATCAAAAAATAAAATCATGCCATCATATGCTTATATTAGTATGGATATATATTTGTGTCTGTTTCTTAGCTGTTGAGAAAGTACTGGAACGAAAACATGTGATAGACCGACAGGATGTGGTTGTGCAGCGTTACTTCGATTGTCTGGGGTGTCCAGAGGGAGATGGAGAGGAACCACCATTCAAAGTTCCGAACCCCATCACAATCTACAATGTGGACCATCAGAAATTAAAGTTCTTCTACAACTCTGACACAAACAAAGCGGTACTGGAAAAACAAATGTCCAACTTACATGCCAAAATAATATGGCCAAGAGAAAAGGGGGTACATAACATAGTTCTTGAGTGCTCTCTGACATCAGATATAGTAAAATGTTGCACACTTGCAAAAAGATGGAAGCAAGATGCTGAGAAATCTTTTAATGATTTTTTTGATGAAATCATGATCATCACTCTGAATGTAACACAGCCAACTTGGGATGATGTGATGAAGAAACTTGATTCAGTTAACATTGACAATCCAGATGCAGTTGCAGTATTTTTAGAAAGAGACAATGGTGCCATTGTTGTAGCAGGTTTAGGGCCTGTCACAAAGAAACTTGGACAAGACATTAAAGGTTTTATAAAGGAAGTTGAAGATGAAGTAGAAAAACAGAAAAGTATTGTTAAGGAAGTCATTACGAGTATGAAGCTTATTGATACCAAAATGTTGCTAGCAGCCAAATTTCCAACAAGGGCAGAGGACAATTTCAAAAACTTGAAAGTTAAAATAAACCAGAATAAGAATGAGATAACTTTTGAAGGGCCAAATTCAGAAGTTCGTGATGCAAAGGTGTTTATGTACGAAATGAAAATATCATTTGCTACTGTCATAATGGATGACATTCCCAAGGTCAGTGTCCAACTGTATAATATAAAACAGGTGAAGGAACATATCGTGAAAAAGTTAAAACAGAGTCATTGCACGGCTGTGTGGGAGGTGAATGAGGGGAAAATGATTGTGTGTAGCACCTCTGAGGAAAAACTAAATCTGTGTGCTGAACTTATTAGGGACAGTGTCACAGAGACGAGTATAGGTTTACAAAAAGAAGCCCAGTGCCTTGTTGAGTCTGAAGAGTGGCAAAAGAAATTGGAGGAGTGGCATGGAATGTTCTCTGGAAAAGTAAAGATTGTTGTAGTGAATTCTAGAGTTGTGATATCAGGGACAGATGATGTAGCTCCTGATGCTGTGAATTCTGTTAGGCAATACATCAGAAAGCATTGTTAAGCAGGTGAACAACGTTAACATATACCAACCATGTCATAGATTGGTAAAGATAATAAAAGAACAATATCCCAATGTATCAGTTCATTGAATATATAAGACTGTCTTGTATTTAATGCAACTCAAACATTACAGTCATCTAAGAGAATGATGTTCTGTTTTGGACAAAATTAAAATCATTGTATATTTAAGTAAGAAAATAAATTGGAGAGGGAAATAGAAATAAACTCAGCTGATTTAAGGGTAAAAAGAACTACATACAACAAAGGTACCTGGTTTTGCACACATCATACTGGTCATAGACAAATAACCAAACTATATGAAGACCCTTTAACATATAGATACTGACTGGATAAATTGTTGGGTGACTGGCATGGGTAACTTAAACAGAAATCTACATACAGGGCATTGGATATTTACTCTTATGTAGCTGTTATTGAAATCTGCTGACAGGTCATTAGATTTTGCAGACAATATAGACTATAATTGTAGAATTTAACTTGTATAAATCTGCTATAAATCTGCCTGAAATGTGCATACAAGTCATTATATTTTTTTCATACAATATTGTAGAACATTAGTTGCATATAGATTGACCTGATATGTGCAGACAGGTCATTGAATTTAGCAGATCATATATAACTATACCAACACGAAAATAAGTTGGAGAGGGGGTTTTATAGGAATGAGCTTGTCAGTAGGTTCTGATGACTTTGCCAAAAAAAAAACAGAAAGAAAAAAAACGGGTTGACCGCTTTAGATATTTTTATTATGCCCCCTTCAAAGATCAATAACTGGAGAACGCATGGGCCCACATTCTACAAACTTCAGAGGGTGATTGGTCATGACTAGTAGATGACCCCTATTGATTTTGGGGTCACTTGGTGAAAGGTCAAGGTTACAGTGACCTTGAATGTAAAAATGGTTTCCGATCAATAACTGGAGAATGCATGGGCCTACATTCCTCAAACATCATGGGATGATTGGTCATGACTAGTAGATGATCCCTATTGATTTTTGGGTCACTTGGTCAAAGGTCAAGTTCACAGAGACCTCTAATATGAAAATAGTTTCCAATCAATAACCGGAGAATGCTTGGGGACACATTCCTCAAACTTCATAGGGTGATTGGTCATGATTAGTAGATGACCTCTTTTGATTTTGGAGTCACTTGGTCAAAGGTCAAGGTCACAGCGACCTCGAATGTGAAAATTGTTTCAGATAAATAACTTGGGAACAATTGGGCCCACATTCCTCAAACTTCATATTGTGAATTTAACAGGACTAGAAGATGCCCTGTTTTGACTTTGGGGATGGGGAGCGTAGGGGGGCATATGTGTCGTTCCGACAACTTCTTGTTACATTTTGGTACGCATGTTTATGTCGGTAAAATGAAGGTCAAGTTAGACATAGGGGCAACATTTTAAATTTTTTGACACAGTTACGGGCCCTTTACAACTTACAATTTCCCCAAAATATTTTGTCCGATCGATAAGTCATCAAAGGTGAACGAGTTCTGAACCAGATAATCCAAATTCACGAAAAGAAAAATATAGACAAAACACTGTTTGCACTCTAGCATCTTCATTTCTTAAGCAATCATCTTCAAACTTTAGAACAATGTTTATAGCCATATTCTTTTGGCCAAGTTCGATTATGGTTGATATCGGTCATTTAGATCAAGAGTTATGCCCCTTTTAATGTTTAAATTTGTGTGTTCTCAGTCAAGTTGACTTCAAATTTTGACCACAGGCACTGTTTAGTTCATGGAATTATATAAATGATCTCATGGATTATGTATTCAGTACAACTACGCTGTAATTTAGTAACTTGTACGGGCAATGAAGGCTGTTTTTCTCAGGTGAGCGTCTTTAGGGCCATCTTGGTACTCTTGTATTTTCTATACACTTGAAAATAATGATTTAATATTTGGTATGTCAGTCTTTCATCATGAGTTATTGATCAAGGTTGAGTTTCGTTCCAGTCCACTGATTTTTGATGAAATTACGGGCCTTGGACTTAGAAAATTACTTTAAACTAGTAGTTTTCCGGACTTTTTGTTCTAAACGCTTGCAGATATTGATCATATATTTGGTAAGCAATACTTTCAGAATGCTTTTTTTTATTTGGGCGTAAGCTGTTCAAAATGGATTTTTAGCTCACCTGAGCACAAAGTGCTCAAGGTGAGCTTTTGTGATCGCCCTTCGTCCGGCGTCCGGCGTCGTGCGTTGTCCGTCGTCAACAATTTGCTTTAAACGACATCTCCTCTGAAACCGCTGGACAGAATTTGATTAAACTTGGCAGGAATGATCCTTGGGTCAACCTGCACAAAAGGTGCTAAAATAAAGTTGATCCATGAAGAACTCTGGTTGCCATGGCTACAAAGAGAAAAATAATTTGAAAAATTTAAAAATCATCTCCTTCAAAACTACTGGCCGGATTTTAAAATAAATTGGTACAGATGTTCCTTGTGTCAACCTCTACCAAAGTTGCTAAAATTATTCTGATCCGTAAAAAAACATGGCCGCCAGGGGCGGGGCTTATTTGCCTTATATGTGTAAAGGGAAACCTTTAAACAACAACTCCTCTGAAACCACTGGACAGAATTTGATTAAACTTGGCAGGGATGATCCTTGGGTCAACCTTCACAAAAGTTGCTAAAATAAAGTTGATCCATGTAGATCTCTGGTTGCCATGGCAACAAAAATATAAAAAAATGTAAACTTTAAAAATCATCTTCTTCAAAACTACTGGCCAGATTTTAAAATAAATTGGTACAGATGTTCCTTGGGTCAACCTCTACCAAAGTTGCTAAAATTATTCCGATCCGTAAAAAAACATGGCCGCCAGGGGCGGGGCTTATTTGCCTTATATGTATATAGGGAAACCTTTAAACAAATCTCCTCTGAAACCACTGGACAGATTTTGATGAAACTTGGCAGGGATGATCCTTGGGTCAACCTTCACAAAAGGTGCTAAAATAAAGTTGATCCATGAAGAACTCTGGTTGCCATGGCAACAAAAATAAAATAAAATATGAAACCTTTAGAAATCACCTTCTTCAAAACTACTGGCCAGATTTCAAAATAATTTAGTACAGATGTTCCTTGGGTCAACCTCTACCAAAGTTGCTAAAATTATTCCGATCCGTAAAAAAACAGGGCGGCCAGGGCCGGGGCTTATTTGCCTAATATGTATATAGAGAAACCTTTAAACGACATCTCCTCTGAAACCGCTGGACAGAATTTAATGAAACTTGGCTAGAATGTTCCTTGGGTGAGGCTCTACAAAAGTTGCTAAACAAAAAATGGTCCATGAAGAACTCTGGTTGCCATGTCTACAAAAAGAAAAATAATTTGAAAACTTTAAAAAATCATCTTCTTCAAAACTACTGGCCAGATTTTAAAATAAATTGGTACAGATGTTCCTTGGGTCAACCTCTACCAAAGTTGCTAAAAAAATTTCCGATCCGTAAAAAAACATGGTCCCCAGGAGCGGGGCTTATTTGCCTTATATGTATATAGGGAAAACTTTAATCAACAGTTCCTCTGAAACCACTGAACAGAATTTGATTAAACTTGGCAGGAATGATCCTTGGGTCAACCTTCACAAAAGTTCCTAAAATAAACTTGATCCATATAGAACTCTGGTTGCCATGGAAACAAAAAGAAAAAAATATGAAAACTTTAAAAATCATCTGCTTCAAAACTATTGGTCAGATTTAAAAATAAATTGGTACAGATGTTCCTTGGGTCAACCTCTACCAAAGTTGCAAAAATTATTCCGATCCAATTAAAAAACATGGCCGCCAGGGGCGGGGCTTATTTGCCTTTTATGTATATAGGGAAAACTTTACAGGGATCATCTCCTTTAAAACTACTGGCCAGATTTCAAAATGTTTTAATACAGACTGATGTTCCTTGGGTAACTGTATACTCAGATGAGCGATCCAGGGCCATCATGGCCCTCTTGTTTATATAAAGCTGTAAATGAAATCTGCAGACAGGTCATTGGATGTTTTCTCTCGTATATAATTATAACTGAAATATGCAGCCTTAACTGAAATCTGCAGACAGGTCATTGGATGTTTACTCTTGTATATAGCTTTTTTACACCCCTTTCTTTACTACCTTAGTGAGACTCATACTATAATTATTTAGAATGCCTAATATATGTTGTGGGTTGATTCATTTAGGTTAGTATTTCCTAGTTTCCACTGAAAGTTTCCTTGGTCTCTTATCATTGCCTTAAATGACCACATTGCATTTTTTCACAATTTATTTGTGAGTTTCTATAACAAATGTATTAAAGTTCTTCAAGGCCACATGGAGTTTATAAGACTAAACCATATCATCCGTAGGTGTTTGGTAAACGTGGACATGTAGACATGGTCTGCAAAACGCTAAAAATACCGTCAGTGGGATATAAAACCAAACAAACAAATTATGTCACCAATTACTATATTGTCCTAATGACTTGTATTGTCTTAATTGATTATATGTGTATCTCATACTTACAGTCGGTGTAAAAAGCTCTCTAGAGCTTGTCATTTGTTACTTTGTTCCAACTTTGTAAATAAATATTACTTGACTTGACCGGATATAAATGAATTTTGGGAAGTAGTCAGAGGTAGCATCACTTTCTAATCTCTATCAACATATTCCTATAACACTAATACTGCAATCTGTAAATATGCTTTATATTAGATATGGTAGTACATCTATTATAATAAAAGCAGTATATTGTTAATTTAAATAAGCAACTATTTTCTAAATTATGCATTTCTACAGAATGAAGTTGTGTTCTAGCATATGCAGCATCAGTATATATCTGCTGTACCAGGAGTCAAGTCTGGCTTTTTGAATAAACAGAGTGTCAGTTGATTGTATATAATATTACTATTGAAATAACCAAAACATGTTTAAGTTTGATGCTCTTATTAATGCAGGTTACCAAACAATTTATATAAAAAGCTTCTATGCATATCTATTAAAGAAATTATTATGAAATATTCAATCGATGATTATCTTATACTTTTAGGGAAAATCGTTCATGAACATGTTCTACTTTGAAAGTCTCATGCCTTTTTAATTGTTCTCTTAGTAGAAGATGGTGAAGATATTTTTATATGAATGATGTATGTCATTTTCTTTCGGTAGGTGTGAATGAAGTCCATTTCACGCAATGGATCGAGAATGGCGAAATTTTTATTTTAATACAGTAACTACAGCTTTTCAGCAGAATTATCATAACTGTATTGTTCTTTGTTTCTTAACGTTAATATATTGATTTTATCTTACACTAGCTATGAAATATCTGCTATAAGCTAAATCAATATTAAAATAGAAAAGTCCATTTAACCTACCATTTTTTTTCTACATGTAGTGTGTATTTTATGTTATAGTAGGTGTATTCTCCCGTAATATTTTTCAAGTTACAAATTCTCAGTCTGTTTCTTTCTGCCTATACTTCCCCCCCACTCTCTATCTCTCTGTTACTGAGTAGTCAAAGATAAAAATATATATACTAACCTTATGCTTTCATATATACGCATATTTAAACTGATTGCAGCCCATAAATTCGTTAGATCAGACTACGGCACTTTTCTCAAAGGAGGCACGCTTGTGTAGGTAAGCGGACTCTA
>CM037792.1:47185675-47202311 GCA_021229015.1 Solen grandis | reverse complement strand
TTTTCAAAAGATGTTGATATATATGATTTTCAGGAAGAAAAAAAAGCTGCTGTCAAAAAAAAAAAGTGGAACTAAGGGAATGAAGAAGAAAAAAAAAGAATAAACAACTATATATAGCTTATTGTAGAAATGAGTATGGAATCATGGAATGAAAATACTTTTAAAACATTTCTCCGCTATCGCCTCATTCTTCTACACCATAATTAGGTTTCGGGGAAAAAGTCAGACATTCAAAAGAGAAAGTAGATTTCATAAACCTAAAAATAAAACAAATTCACCACATTAGATCTAAAACAATACCTTAATTCATGAACAAGAATACAATAATGTAATAATGTTCACGTATTCTTCTCAATTCAAGCTTGTGGCAATAAGTTTAGAAAAATAATCTTGACATTTAGAATCGAAAGTACCTTTACCTGCTTGGAAATTTTTCTGCAGCTACGTAGTTTATCAGTTCAGCCAATTAAATCGCGTCACTGAATATCGTGTAAATTCCGGCTCTCATCTACACACAACCGGCTACTTCCCTCGCTGTCCCAAACTTATATAATTAAAGATTATCTTTAATTATTGTTTAAGTGTTAATTGAGAGAGAGAGAGAGAGAGAGAGAGAGAAAACGCACACTTATTTGTTTCGATCACGAACCTTCGAATTCCATTTCATTTGTTATATCAATTCTATATTTATATTGATGGATCGAGAAGATCTCCTAAAGGATACTCTACTGTCGATCTATTTTAAAGTAATCGTCATGCATAATAAATGCTCCTAAGTGGGCCAAGTACATAACTTGAAGAAGAAGTAATCCTTTTCAGATTAAAAAGACGAAATCACATATTGACATTCACGCGTAATTCACAGAACACCATTGGAGTACATTCTATTTTAATAAAGTTGTATTCCTTCCAAAAAAATGGATTGTACAAATATTTTTATCATAGAAGCGAAAATTCAAAAACAAAGAGTGAAAGATATGAAAAATGCAGCAACAAAAAGAAAGATAAAAATATCTGAAAAATATGGGTAAGTTACTTTTTCATGATCCTTTTCATATCTTGAGTGACACAAAAAAAATCCAAATGGACCCAACTATACAACGATCTGATATGATCTCCTTATCAGATTCAGTCACCTCCCTTGAAATGTTTTGCATGCTGTCTGAGCAGAGGCGTTCAAAAATCCTTTAAGAGCCACTGCCAGGGTAGTTCCAAGACTAGTTGACCCTGTGTCAGGATAATGTGACAGCCTGGTTGGGGGTATCATGGTGTGATACTTCAGTGTGGCAGCACTTGTAAATTAAGTTGTATGTAAGTACTGTTAACCCAGTAAAATGCAAACTATACTGTACATTTCAGGAATGATGTTACACATGTTGTCACAGAATTCAAAGAGCTGGACCAGGTTTTGAAGAAACTGAATTTGACAAGTGTGCATGAACTAAGAGCAAAGGAGGTGGTGACAGTTGATTGGTTTGCAGCCTGTATGAGAGCAGGATGTGTTGTAGATGTTCAGGCGGAGCACAGGATACGTGGAACAACCACCACAGTAGGTATCCTTGGTAACAGAAGTGTTTTATACCCAGTCTATGATTAAGCCTTGGCCTCAGGTATAATAATGTGCTAAGTAATTAACCCTTTCCCTCATATAGACTCATTTTGACACACTCAGTTATCTGAGGTACCATATAAAGCCTGATCTGCAGAAAACCACAGTTAAACCTTACCAAATTTAATTATAAAGTCCTCATTTCCAGACCACTGAGGAGCAGCGAACAGTATAAAACCTGATTAGCCTGCGAGTTACTTGCAGGCTGATCTGGTTTTATGTTGTTCGCATAGGTCTTTTCATGGTTTCCTCTATGAGGGAAAGGGTTAAATTATCGTTTGATGTATACTTTCAATAGTATGTGACTGACTATGTCACAGGGTGAGAAAAATATGCAGCCTGACCTGGTCTCAAACCCGGTGACTTTTGCTTACAGGGCAATGCTCTACCAACTGAGCTAGCCAGGTGTAAACACATTTTTCTCCCCTATTTAATCGGTGCTGTACTGACATCCCCTTCCATTTTCAGATTTGTCCCTGAATTCTAGGAGTGAATATATATTATTATAAACCATGTTCAGGTGTCGTTAGACAGACCTGGCACCTATGCCAAAGCTCCATATTCAGCGTCAAATGTCACAGGGTGAGAAAAATATCAGCTGCAGGTACTCGAACCCAAGGCCTATCACTCACAGGGCGAATGCTTACCCACTGAAATACACAGCTCAGTGCTTACATACGATTCTCCCCTATTGTGAGTCATCGGTACCATGACAGGTGTATTGAAAATGGATTATTCTTTTCACTTTAGACAGTGTGGAATCTGATCTACAATATTGTATTCTTGTAGTTGAACCTTATCAGACAGGTTCTTAACGGAACTGTCTGAAATGGGACTGCTTTGTTTGCCAATGCGTCAAAATGAGTCTTCTTTTCAGGTTGCATGGTTTATATGCGATATTACTGAAAAATTAATTGAGAATTTTTCAAATAGGTCAATCTTGAAAATCATGGATTTTATTCAGGTAAAGTCACCATAATTTTGGGAAATCCTGATTTTTTAAAATAAGTTTCATGATATTTCATTGTTTTTGCTCCTTTTTCGGCACATCTGTGTTAATGTATTAAAACTTATTAATTTTATGTCAATTGAAAACAAGTTCTTACAACTTATACTAATCCCTCTCATTGGTTCCTGGGTTGGACCAGTCCTGATTTTTTAAAATAAGTTTCATGATATTTCATTGTTTTTGTTGTTTTATACATGTCCTTGCCCCTAACAGGGTTCAAACCCACAACCTTTGGATCAGCAGCCAGGTATGTTACCAGTGGCGCTCTTGATGTACATATAGGCAACTTAAAACTAATTAATACCCTTTACGTCACTTGAGAACCATCCAATGATTGGCCCATTTTACTAAACTTTGTACTAGTAAACAAATTTGATCATTGTTGTAAGAATTTTGTCATACCAATTTCTTATTTGCTCTATAAAAAAATCAAGAAAGGTAGTCCATGCAAGTGTGAATTAAACACTTTTTGTGAAAAAAAAAATCATACAAAGTTCAATGAACTTAGACTTATCCCTCATGATGGTACCTGGGGAGTATCTGTGCTATATGCCTGGGGCTGCCACATAGACAAGTCATTGATGACACTACCCATTATATATTCAGGAAACTGCATCACCATCCCCAGCTGCGGAGAGAAATATCAACCAACCTTTCCCTGAATATGCATGTCAGCGGTCAACACCACTGCAGCATCATAATGAGAGATTCACAGTAGGTACATACTCTTCATCTTTCAGTTATCTCCTTTGTTTACAAGTTTTAAAATACAAATGTATCTTTATTCTTTCTTCTTCTTTTATTGCAATGGCTAGCAATCATTTTCTGATTATAATGGCCATATTTTAGACCTTGCAGCCAAGGATTTTCCGCATATGGGTCTTGTTTTTTGCTGAAGAGACAGCATCGGAAGAGACATTGATCAGACACAAAGGAGTCTGGGTGCGAAACCCTAGCTCATTTTGCAAATTATATTTTAGACTTGCAGCCAAGGATTTTCTGGTGCCTGAGTCTTAATGTTCATAGATACCCAATTTTTGATGCTGAGATCTTGGACATTTAAGCTCACCTGAGCACCTGTGCTCAGGATGAGCTATTAGGATCGATGAATGTCCGTCGTCCGTCCGTCGTCTGTCCGTTGTCCACAATTAGTTTGTTTGCACTCTAGCATCTTCATTTCTTAAGCCATCATCTTCAAACTTTATGACAATGTTTATTACCGTAATATCTCGGCCAAGTGCGATTATGGCTGATATTGGCATTTATTTCAGGAGTTATGTCCCTTTAAATATTAAAAACCAAAACAAAAAAACTCTCACATTGTTTGCACTCAAGCATCTTCATTTCTCAAGCAGTCATCTTCAAACTTAATGGCAATGTTTATTACCATAATCTCACAGCCAAGTTTGATTATGACTGATATCCGCTTATTAGGTCAGGAGTCATGCCCCTTTTAATATTAAAAAATGCATATTTTCAGTTTGTCTGTACTCTAGCATCTTCATTTTTTAAGCAATCATCTTCAAACTTTAGGATAATGTTTATTACCATAATCTCACAGCCAAGGTTGATTATGACTGATATCGGCCTATTAGGTCAGGAGTTATGCCCCTTTTAATATAAAAAAAATGCCCATTTTCAGTTTGTTTGCACTCTAGCATCTTCATTTCTTAAGCAATCACCTTCAAACTTTATGACAATGTTTATTTCCATAATATCTTGGCCAGATTCAATTATGGCTGATATCTGCCCATAAGGTCAGGAGTTATGCCCCTTTAAATATTAAAAAATGCCAATTTTTGGTTTGTTTGCACTCTAGCATCTTCATTTTTTAAGCAATCATCTTCAAACTTTAGGATAATGTTCATTACCATAATCTCACAGCCAAGGTTGATTATGACTGATATCGGCCTATTAGGTCAGGAGTTATGCCCCTTTTAATATAAAAAAAATGCCCATTTTCAGTTTGTTTGCACTCTAGCATCTTCATTTCTTAAGCAATCACCTTCAAACTTTATGACAATGTTTATTTCCATAATATCTTGGCCAGATTCAATTATGGCTGATATCTGCCCATAGGTCAGGAGTTATGCCCCTTTAAATATTAAAAAATGCCAATTTTTGGTTTGTTTGCACTCTAGCATCTTCATTTCTTAAGCAATCATCTTCAAACTTTATGACAATGTTTATTACCATATTCTCTTGGCTAAGTTAGATTATGGCTGATACCGGCCCATTAGGTCAGGAGTTATGCCCATTTTAACATTAAAAAATGCCAGATTTTCGTTTGTTTGCTCTCTAGCATCTTCATTTCTTAAGCATCATCTTCAAATTTTTATAGCCATATTCTTTTCCGTTTGATATGGCTATATCCTTAGGGTTTGCCCCTTTTGATATTAAAAAAATGCCAGATTTCACATTGTTTACACTCTAGTATCTTCATCTTTTGAGCAATCATCTTCAAACTTTATGGCAATGTTTATGACCATAATGTCTCGATTGAGTTTGATTTTTTTATTTGCACTCTAGCACTTCATTTATCATCTTCAAACTTTAAAACAATGTTTAAAGCCATATTCTTTTGGCCAAGTTTGATTATGGCTGATATTGGCAAATTAGGTCAGGAGTTATGCCCCTTTTAGTGTTTAAATTTGCCAGATGTATTCAGAACAACTATGCTATAATTTAGTAATTTGTACAGACAACGAAGGCAGTTTTTCTCAGGTGAGCGTCTTTAGGGCCATATTGGCCCTTTTGTATATGTCTTTGGTTTGAAGCAGTCACCGGAGGAAGTGCCCCGGCTGGGATTCAAACCCCAGACCTCCTGAACACAAAGCAGACACTCTACCACTGAGCTATAGTGTCGGTATTTCATCTGAGAAAATAACCAAATAAAGAAAACTATCCTCATTACTCTCTTCACTGTTGTTTTCAGGCAGCATTAGAAGTCCTGGAGAAGTATGCAGAACTAAGGGATTCTGATCAGGATTATTCTCGCGCGTTGGCATTCCGCCGAGCCTCCTGTGTGTTGAAGAGCTTACCAGGTGCACTGATAGACATTCGACAACTTAATAATGTAACACACATCGGTGGACACAGCCGACGTGTCATACAGGTGAGCTGTTGTGTTTTGTTTGTTTGATTTTGCCTTCCAGTAATAGTCAGCAGTTGACTGTTGGAAGTAGTTTAGCTGTAGATAATTAACAATTTATTGCCTTTTCTCATTGTGTAATCAGTTTTTGTGTCACCTCCTGGAAGCAGAGGTGACACATCACTTTTCTGTCATCTGTCTGTCCATCCGTCAGTCTGTCTGTCTGTCCGTCACGCTTCAGCAAGTGACACACATGTTCCTGAGAACACTCTTGTTTTGTGAAAAACGTGTCATGGTCCAGTGGGTGTTGACGAAAGATCCAGTGGTTGTGCGTTGAAAGCTGTCAGGTGCAAGAATATGTATAGACTTTCCCAGGTACAATGTCAAACCATGGAAGTCTCCAAATGTTGTGAAGGATATTTGGTGCTCTTTATGGCCCATCTCTGGGGATATTATACGCCATTTTGATTTTTTTAGCGCCAATGGCACAAGGGTGCAGCCTGGGCAGAACAATGGACCTTCCCAGGTACAATGTGAAACCATGGAGGTTTTGTGAAGGATTAGTTTAAAGTACATATTGATTTCTCTCTCACATGATATGTCAGATATGGGAAACCCATTATATCATATAGATTCATTTTGATGCTTTGGCAAACAGAGCAGACCCAGATCAGACCGCAATTCCCAGGATCTGTCTGTTCAGGGTCTCCTTTCTTTGCTCATACAATAATGTAGCTTAGATTCTACACATTCTGCACAGCAATTTAAAAATCTGGTGTTTCATGAATTAAAGTTCGGTAAATCAGTATTCAGTTAAAAAATTTGTTCATGAATATTCATAAAGTAAAGGGTGGAGTTATCTATCTGTATGTCAGTCACTCAATAAAAAATCCAACTTAATGAAATTTTGTAGCAGTATTTATTACTGGTAATTCTAAAAAACTGAGGGTAGCAAAACATGCATGTGAGTAGCTACAATGTCTTGGTCAGAGGGTTGAGTTGCCTTGATCAGGAAATGCATGCACTCTTATTTCTCCTAAAATCTCAGTCAGATTACCAATTGAAACCTTGTACAAATGAACATTTACAGTGTTTACATTTTGAAGAGTGAGAGCAAAACTTGGCTAAGTGTATATATATTTATAAGCACTCAGGCTAGTTTGCTCTCACCCCTCGAATTTTGTATTCACATTGACTTAAAGGCTATCCAATAGCTGAGCTGAGAAGATAGGTAGTCAACGGTTGACTTGGTTTACACAAAGGAACACATGATTTTGTTTGTGATACTGTTTGTGAGCATTTGACCTGTTCATGAAAAGGAAAGGTGGTGATGAAATTTTAACTGCTAAAAACTTGAAATGTGCATGTTTCAGTGAGATATGTGGAAAGAAGGTTTTAGATATGTGACAGGTCTGAGTTTACTTCCTTAAGGTTTTTCCAAATATTTACAGGAAATACTAGAGGATGGTGAGTCTCAGGAGGTGGCCGACATCCTTGCAGACCCCTGGTTCCATAAAATGAAGGTAACTCCGGGAGTCTTCATTAGTATTGAGGAAGATTTATTATTTTGTTTTGTATTTAATTGCTGTACAATGTGTTTTTGAGGCTCTTCAGAGAGACACAAGAGAGGTAAAATATGAGATAATTGAAAATTTTGTTGATATCATGGTATGGTATTTTATTTTACTCTTTGTCATAGAAGTGTTTCCACTCATGAAATTAATTTGTTTTTTGATGGCATACTATTTGTGAATTAAAATACAGTCTATTCACGATGGAACGAAATGCGATAGAGCAAAATGACGGTGTAATGCGAAGTAATTGCCAGGTCCCGGCAATATTTGTTCTTTATTCAATGTAAAAAAGATGCGATGGAACAAATAGGATGGAACGAAAGATGCACTGGAGCGAAGTATGTATGTGGTCCGATTTGCTAATTAACAACTGATTAATGACGCGTTCGAATGAAGTGTCGGTCAGTTTTCACACCTACCCGAGTGACACCTGTCGCTTGATGATGATAACGTTGTTTAATTAGGGTCCATCTGCCTGTTCGGCTTTGTGGGCGGACCCCGGAGTGTGACCCATCACTCTTACACCTGTCGCTTACACGCGTCCGCCATTATATTGTCTGTAATCAGCCTATTAGCACGCCATCCGTGACGTTAATTGTTGCAAACTGGCTTGAAGCTTACAAGCGAGTTTGTTTGTTTGTTACAAAGATTAATCAAATAATGAAACAACATCACACTAAACATAAAACGACACTAAATCTTTACGACAGTACATGGTTTTTGGCAATACATACTAAAACACGACATAAACAAACGAGTGAGCACATACATAAAGGGATTCTCAATCGTCAATATGAAAGATGCGATGGAACGAAATACGCGATGGAACGAAATAAATGCGTTTCCCGGGGCTACTTCGTACCATCGCGAATGGACTGTATGATATTCCGTGGAGTCAGAAAATTATCCTCTTTTGTTATTACATGCACATCTTAAATCATTCAGAGGAGATGGAGGAAATGTTTGAAAAATCACCGTTGCTATGACCAGTAGCAAAGAGGGACCTGTGGGCTGATAATGGGTCTAAACCAAACTTACATATTTTCATTTTTCTTCAGTTGTTCACAGGCGTATTTGGTATTGGTCCATCCACTGCCAAGAAATGGATAGAGAGAGGATGGCAAACAATAAGAGATGCCCAGCAGGGCTGGGAGACAAGAGATTGGAGGGTCAGATGGGGTGAGTGATTTTCTGTGACAAAAGTAATAAAATCAGTGAATCTTTAAATAATTCTTGTTCAAGTTTTAAACCATATCTACCTCCCTTAATAATTTTAAGGTAAAGTCCCTGTTATGGTTTCACTACATTTCAGACCTCATGGCCTTTCACAGATAAAACCAAGATTTTCTATTGTTTCATTAGGGTACCTTGGTTATCATGGTAGAGGTTAAGTGGTCCAATAGGTAGCGGAACCATTACAGGGACTTTACCTTAAGGCATCATTGAAATATTTTATACTTTATAGCCTAGGGTTAAAAATTCCCACACTCACATTACATGAAAAGAAGGTGGAATGTGAGGGTATTAATCACCTTTAGTGATAGTTTTAGTTGTAAAAGTTGTTTTTAGCTCATCTTGCTCGAACATGAGCTATTTTGACCAATAAATGTCTGTTGTTACATCTCCTCCTAATGGGCCAATTTTCATAAAACTTGTGTGGTCCTTCCAAAGTTGTTCAAAGAATAAAATTCCATGCAGAAATTTGGTTGCCATGGCAACTAAAATGGAAAATATGGGAAGACTTCAAAAATCTTCTTGTTCAAAAGTACTGACTCAGATTTCATACATATAGTATTTAAGAACAGTAAACTGTTGTTCCTATAGTAACTCTTTATTAAGATTGTTAAATTCATTTTGATTCATAAAAAGACATGGCCACCAGGGGTCAGAATACATTTTCCTAATATGCATATAGTACACATTTGAAACAGTTTCTTGTCCTGAAGTACTGGCTTGAATTCAGGCTTTTTTTTTGGCACAGATGTTCCTTGGGTCACTCTATACCAAGATTGTTAAAATCATTTTGATACACTGAAAAACATGGCTTCCAGGAAGCAAGTCCGTTTTCCTTTAACCCTTTCCCTCATAGAGGAAACCATGATAAGACCTATGCGAACAGCATCAAACCAGATCAGCCTGCGAGTAACTCGCAGGCTGATCAGGTTTTATGCTGTTCACTGCTCCTCAGTGGTCTGGAAATGAGGATTTTGTAATTAAATTTGGTAGGGTTTAACTGTGGTTTTCTGCAGATCAGGCTTTATGTGATACCTACTGAGGGCGTCAAAATGAGTATATATGAGGGAAAGGGTTAATGTATATAGTACTAATTGGAAAAATCTTCTTGTTCAAAAGTACTGGCTTGAATTAATGAGATTTTTGGCACAGATGTTCCTTGGGTCACTCTCTACTAAGATTGTTAAAATTATTTAGATCCATTGAAAAACAGGGCTGCCAGATTGCAGAGCTGATTTTCCATAATATCATAGGATATTTGCTGTTTCTTTTCCTCCCACTAATACCTGAACAATTCCAGGGCCATCATGGCCCTCTCATATTAGTATTATAATTAATCAGTAACCTCATATAGACACCTTGATAAACAGAGCAGGCTTTTTTTGTATGCTCTGACATATGATACTGAAACTCAGGACTGAGGATTTTCAAAGAAAAATCCATGTTTCATATACCAGTTAAAAAAGTAAATTTATATTCATAAAGTCTTAAATGTCTACAAAAATATTCATGAAGTTAATAGGTCAAGAAAGGTAAACATAGTAATAGCATTTGTGATGAAACGTTTTCTCTGAGCCAGAAGTTAACTGTTATTTTTCAGACAATGTGCAAAATTGTGCTTGAGTAATGTATTGTTTATGATTTTTTTTGTTTAGGCTGGCATTCCATGAGGATCTATGTCAGTCAGTTACCAAACAGGAGGCAGAGCACATACTGGGCGTGGTCAGCCAGCACTTACGTAGTATTCTCCCTGGGGCAGTGATGCAGCTCACAGGGGGCTTTCGAAGGTGAGCACTTTTCTGATGTTTCTTAAATTGATACTTATTCTCTGATATTTTATTTTCCACTTTGGTACTTTTGGCATATCTTATCTTGAAAATCCCTGATGAATACTAGTACTGTCTGCCAATCTGTTCGTAATACGAGTCAGGGTTAATGAGTTTTTCTTGTTACATATACACAAAGCTTTATTTGGCCATTTGTTATTTTTAAGGCTCACTTTAAGCCTGAGGGGTTTTATTTTGTGAGTTTGTTTATAGTTCTTTACAACATTCCATTTCTCTGCTTTATGATCATGTTTCACTGTTAATATTTGTCCAATGTTTACCCATTAATGCTCCTAGACTTTTCAGCCTGATCAACTTTTACTGTTTACCATTTTATCTCAAAGGCATTGATGAGTAGCAAATCCTATAAAACACAGTCAATATTTGAGTTCTCAGGCTGATCATAGTTTTACTGGCTGCAAAGGTCTTTTTTTGTGTCACTTCAGATAACTTAACCATCGTCTGTCTGTCACACTTGCGTCACGATTCTTTCAGCATGACACATGTGTTCCAAGGAACACTTCTTGTCCTGAGAGTTAACTTCATAATGACCACCATTTTGTGACCTTTAATCATAAGATAAGATAAATGTTTCTCTCCACAGGGGTAAGCCTGGAGGACATGATGTGGACATTCTCATCACACATCCACAGCTGGGACGAGAGCTCAACTGTCTCACCCGTCTGATTCACAGTCTCCGCTCACATGACATCATTTTGTGCGGAAATCATGAGACAAGCTCATACTCGGACAGGGTTTTGACGCAAGATTTCAAACTCTCCATGAGAGGACAGCTGGATCACTTTGAAAAGTGGTTAGGAATGTTGAAAGTGCCAAAATCTGTACAGAAAAATGGTCCCCCGACTGGAGCCAATGTTGAAACTGTCTGCAAAAGAAGTGAGTGTGCCAAACAAGACGTAGGCACTTCTGTGAGTGAACCAGTACCTGTAAATGCTGCGGAAACTAACAAATCATTAACAAATTCTGAGAAAAACATACATGAAAATGGCACCGCTGAAAATAATTCTACTTCAGATATTCATACAGTTTGTGAAAGACAAAATTCATTGGAAGATTTGCCAGATAGACAGAATGAAAGTCTTGAGGGGTACAGTCGTCATCAAAGGCATTCTACAAATGCCGACCTTACACCTGAAGACGTCAGTGGTGAGGCTCGTGACTGGGTGGCAAGGCGGGTTGACATCATCATCTCTCCATATGACCAGTATTTTTATGCCCTTGTGGGATGGACAGGAAACAAACAGTTCAACAGGGACCTCAGGACTTACGCAACGAGAGAAAAAGGGATGAAACTTACAAGTCACGGGCTGTATGACATGACGAAGGTATTCAGTATTATAAAACATTTTAATCATTTGTGAACCAGGTTTATGATGATGTTATAATTATTTTAAATAATCTCCATATGCCTTTTGTTCATCCGACTTCAGGGCTTTAAAATTTTTAAACTTGATTCAAGAATTGAAGATGTATCATGACCCTGACCAAGTTTTAAAGTCAAGGTTACAAGTCTAGAAAGAAATATTTTTTTAATAATTGACTCAAATATTTTAAAAGTTCATAAGTTTATAACTATCTTCTGATTGCATCTGAACATAGTGTTGTAAAGTTTGCTTATACGCCTAACTGTAGGTTGTAGTTTTGTAATGTGCCTAACTATGGGTTGTATTATTTTGTTGTAGTTTTGTAATATGTCTGTGTATTGAAGGGTTGTAAAGTGGCAGCTAGCAGTGAGGAGGAAGTGTTTTCCAACCTTGGTCTGAAGTACAGGGAACCAGAGGAGAGGAACTGCTGACAGGGAACCAACCAAAGTTATTCCAGCCATTTAATTAAGTTTAGTTCCCAAACAAATATTAAGTCTTATACCAAATGTTTGTAAAGATGTAATTCCCTGATCAATGAAAATAAATAATACTATAAAATGTATACATATACATACCTGCTGAAATGAGTGTAATAAACCAATGATAAATTGTTGTGTTTTTAGCTCACCTTAGAATCACCCTGCGTCCGTCGTCCGTTGTCAACAATTTGCTTTAAACAACATCTCCTCTGAAACCGCTGGATAGAATTTGATTAAATTTGGCAGGGATGATTTTTGGGTGAACCTTCACAAAAGTTGCTAAAATAAACTTGATCCATTCAGAAATCTGGTTGTCATGGCATTGGAAAGAAAAAAAAAATGAAAACTTTAAAAATCATCTCCATCAAAACTACTGGCCAGATTTCAAAATGTTTAAGTACAGATGTTCCTTGGGTAACCCTCTACCAAGATTGCTAAAAAAAATTCCAATCCATTTAAAAACATGGCCGCCAGGGGCGGGGCTAATTTGCCTAATATGTATATAGTGAAATCTTTATACAACATCTTCTCTGAACCTATTTGACAGAATTTTATTTAAACTTGGCAGGGATGATCCTTGGATGAAACTTCACAAAAGTTGCTAAAATAAACTTCATCAGTGTAGAACTCTGGTTGCCATGGCAATGGAAAGAAAAAAAAGAAAAACTTTAAAATCATTCTCAAATCTACTGGCCAGATTTCAAAATGTTTTAGTTCAGATGTTCCTTGGGTAACCCTACACTCAGGTGAGCAATCCAGGGCCTCTATGGCCCTCTTGTTTTCTGCATTTTATTTTAGTTATTTTTCATATCAAATTGCCCCCCTGAAATTTCCACTCAATCAAAAATTTGGAGGTGGATGGAATGAATTATTTCAATTTCTTTTTACCTTTATTGAGAACACAATCAATATTTGAGAAGAAAATTGGACATTATATCGTGAGAATTAATACTGGTAATATTGCACGTAAGTATATTTAAGTTGCAAAACTCCCTAGCTTCAATTTTCATCTAATATCATGTAAATAGTCAATAATTGTCAATATTTACAGACATTCAACTTTGGGAATGATGTTTGGTTGCAGAACCACATAGGAGGAAGAGTGAAATATACATGGCTTGACTTGAGTGAACCTGGCTAGAGGATGCAAGTGTACAGAGGCAGACAGTCACCATGACACTGATTTTGCATGCATATATTTTTAGTTATGGTGGGCAAATGCCATGATAAGCAATTGTGCATTTGGTTGTTAGGTTTTCGCCTCTGCAGGGCGAAAACCTATTGTTCTTCTTCTGTTGATTTTTTTTTTTTTTTATTTTTATTATTTTTCCAATTCCACCCATTTTTGTGTCCAGCCTAGCGGCCAGATGAAAAAAGCTACAGCTATGAAATTTTGGGCATGGAGTCATCTTTATCTGAACATGTGCCTAAATGGTCAAACGTTTCACTTTTGTTTCTGATTTAGCCACTAGGGGGCGCAATGCATGTAATCACTGTTTTGCTAATAACTGAAAAATTTGAAACCTGATTTAGATGCGGTTTTTTACATAATGTTCCTTGTTGACAGCCCAATCAAATATGATGGAAATCTCATCATCGAGTACGGGAAAAAAATTGTTCTAGGAGAGGTTGAATGTTCGAACCTTGGAAAAAAGTGAAATAATGAGGGTAGGTCTACGAAAAACCTTCCCACTTTTGTTAGAGATCAGATAGAAGAATTCTGTTTGCTGCATACGATTTGCAAGACATATACGCACAAAATATATGGGGTGGCGAATTTAGGAAATGCGTGGTTTGTCCTCTAGAAAAGGTCAAACTTCACTAAATTTTAGGAAAAATTAAAATTTCAAAAACATGTTTTTGTCGCTCCTGACTTTATTTTCTGTTCATTCTTCATGATATTTTCACACAATATGTATTGTTATGTTTGAAAGGGCCTCACAATAAAAAAATTAAAAGAAATTTGAAAAGGTCAAGGTCATATTACGATTATTGTGTTTTTATTCGGCCACAAATAGCTCCAAAACTAAAAATATTTAATTGAGAGTATATGAACAAAAGTTTTAGTTCTTAATGAGCTCTTTCCAGTGATGTTTAGTTTTTGAAGATCGGACTTGATTTGGTCGTTATACGGCAGTCCAAAGTTTGATCCTTTTTTGGAATAATTGTAAATCAGGTTTTATGCTTCAAATTCTGATACACAAGAATAAAAAGTTTGTCTTGTGCGACTAGTATACTTGATTGAACTATTTGCTGCTTTGCTAGGTACCAAACAGTAAAATTTTAATCAATTTTCTATCTCATTTTGCCGCTAGGGGGCGCTTTTCTTGAAATCATTCTTTTGCTTGTAACTCAAAAAGTTGAAGCCTGATCCAAATGCGGTTAATTGAATTATGTTCCTTGTTGATAGCCTAATAAAATATGATAGTTTCTAGGTATGAGTGGCTGAAACTTTTTGAGGTAGTAACGGAAGGTTGAAAGTTCGAATCTCGTAAAAAAAACTGCAAATGAGGGTAGGTCTACGAAAAACCTATCCATTTTTGTTAGAAATCAGATAGAAGAATTCTGTTTGCTGCAAATGATTTGCAAGACATATACGCACAAATATATGGGGTGGCGAATTTAAAGAATGCATGTTTTGTCCTCTAGAAAAAGATCAAACTTCACTAAATTTTAGGAAAAATTAAAATTTCAAAAACATGTTTTTTTGTTGCTCCTGACTTTATTTTCTGTTCATTCTTCATGAAATTTTTACAAGTTATGTATTGTTATATTTGAAAGGGCCTCACAATTAAAAAGTTAAAAAACATTGAAAAGGTCAAGGTCATATTACAATAATTGTGTTTTTATTCGGCCCCAAAGTGCTCCAAATCTAAAAATATTTCATTGAGAGTATATGAACAAAAGTTTTAGTTAAATTTTTCGTATAATGTTTATTTTTAAAGGTTGATTTTTTTTAGGAATCCAAAGTTTGATCCTTTTTGGAATAATTGTTATTCAGTTTTTATGCTTAAAATTGTGATATATAAGAAAAAGAATGTTCGATTAGTGCGACTTATATACTTGTTTGAACTATTTGCTGCATTTCTAGGTACCTCATTGTAAAATTTTTATCATTTTTTTTCTCATTTTTGCGCTAGAGGGCGCTTTGCTTAAAATCACTCTTTTGCCTATAACTCAAAACGTTACAGTCTAATTGAAATGCGGTTTTCAGCATTTTGTTCCTTGTTGACAGCACCAGAGAATGTGATGTGATGTGATGATAGGGTATGGGGAAATATTTGCGCTAGAGGAGTTTGAATGTTTTTTTGTCGCTCCTGACTTTATTTTCTGTTCATTCTTCATGATATTTTCACACAATATGTATTGTTATGTTTGAAAGGGCCTCACAATAAAAAAATTAAAAGAAATTTGAAAAGGTCAAGGTCATATTACGATTATTGTGTTTTTATTCGGCCACAAATAGCTCCAAAACTAAAAATATTTCATTGAGAGTATATGAACAAAAGTTTTAGTTCTTAAAGAGCTCTTTCCAGTGATGTTTAGTTTTTGAAGATCGGACTTGATTTGGTCATTATACGGCAGTCCAAAGTTTGATCCTTTTTTGGAATAATTGTAAATCAGGTTTTATGCTTCAAATTCTGATACACAAGAACTTGTGCGACTAGTATACTTGATTGAACTATTTGCTGCTTTGCTAGGTACCAAACAGTAAAATTTTAATCAATTTTCTATCTCATTTTGCCGCTAGGGGGCGCTTTTCTTGAAATCATTCTTTTGCTTATAACTCAAAAAGTTGAAGCCTGATCCAAATGCGGTTAATTGAATTATGTTCCTTGTTGATAGCCTAATAAAATATGATAGTTTCTAGGTATGAGTGCCTGAAACTTTTTGAGCTAGTAACGGAAGGTTGAAAGTTCGAATCTCGTAAAAAAACTGCAAATGAGGGTAGGTCTACGAAAAACCTATCCATTTTTGTTAATGCGTTCTAATTGAAATGCGGTTTTCAGCATTTTTTTCCTTGTTGACAGCACCACAGAATGTGATGTGATGTGATGTGATGATAGGGTATGGGGAAATATTTGCGCTAGAGGAGTTTGAATGTTCTAACATTCCAAAAAAAAAAAAAAAACTGTGCAAATGAGAGTAGGTCTTAAAAAAACCTTTGCGTTCTGTTTCATATTAAAAATTGTGGCTGAGTTGAAATAAAGTGTTCAAGTTGATTAGGTTAAAAGCGAAAACCAAGATACCGCTTGCGGTTCTAGTTTTATTTTGAAATTCATTACCTCAATTTAGAGTTATGGCCCCAGATATTAAGTGGGTGGGGGCATATCAATAGATTTGTGCTAATGTAATTGTAACTACTACTTTAAATTTATGTGTAGTCACTATAATTTCACACCAAGTATGTATCATTTGAACATATTCCT
>CM037792.1:47135575-47185575 GCA_021229015.1 Solen grandis | reverse complement strand
ATGTTGTATATCTTATATTTCATGACTATAAGTATGTGCTAGTTGGAATGTGCATGCTCTGTTGATGTAGTTTAGCCAGTCCGCTGGACTGAACATCACTTAACTTCTTGTACATAAAATGGTTAGTATCACAGTTGTGTTGTCATCTCATCTGTTTGTCATTTATGGTTGAACAACTACTTATAATTGAACAACTCAACACTAACCAAAAAAACACAACATGGTATCAGAAGAAAATATTTCATTTATGTGCGTCAACTTAGAACAAGAGTGTTCTTTGGAACACGTGTGTCACTTGCTGAAGCGTGATGTAAAAAGTGTGACAGACAGCCTGGTGGACAAACAGGCGGACAGATGGAGGGACAAATGACTGAAAAGAAATGTCTGTGTGGCACCTCTGCTTACAGCAGGTGTGGAAATTGTGGAAAAATCCATGGACCTAACAAAAAATCTGACTGTCCAGCATTCAGAAGCAGTGTAGAAAGTGTGAAAAACTCAAAACAAAATGGACTCAGGCGCAACATGCAATGTAATCGATATTAACACTTAAAAATTTCTAAAGTCACAGTCCCAATTTCAATGAAACACACACAAAAAGACAGACAAAAAGATTTATGCATATTGATCATAAGTTCCTCTTAGACTGACAGGCACATTTAGAGAAAACATTCAAGGAAACAGTTTGTTCACAGAAAATGTGAAATTCACTGTTTTACAAGGAAAGGGACAGTCTTGTTAAGCAATCACACAGCGTGAAGTAAGATGTACTGAGATAGACCTCATAAGTGCAATATCAGCACGGACATAGAAAACAAATACCCAAATTCATTTTCAGGGTTAGGAAAACTAAAAGATTTTTAAATGAAGATCACCACAGAAAGTGATTCAACCAATTAGATGGGAGCTCTTTCATTTAAGATGGAATAGACAAGAAGATTAAGAGATTGGAACAATTAGACATTATAGAGAAGGTTGACAAACCCAGCCCATGGGTATCATTAGTTGTAATTGTGCCAAAAGGGGCTGGTGACATACATCTTTGTGAGGACATGAGATGGGCAATTACTGCAGTTCACAGTGCCCAAAGGGGCTGATGACATACATCTTTGTGTGGACATGAGATAGGCAATTAATGCAGTTCACAGTGCCCAAAGGGGCTGATGACATACATCTTTGTGAGGACATGAGATAGGCGATTACTGCAGTTTCACAGTGAACATCACACTATACCTACCATCAACAACATATGAAAGGAGAAAGTTCGAAAGTTTTCAGCAAATTTGACTTAAACAATGCATATCATCAAATTAAACTTGAAAGAGAGTTCACGTAAAATTACAACATCTGTGATGCATACAGGATAGTACCGCTATAAATGGCTTATGTTTAGAGTGTTGTGTGCAAGTAAATTGTACCAAACATTTCTGCACCAGATTTTACAAGGATGTCTGAATGCATGAAATATTATGGAGGACATAATAGTGCATGAAGTGTCACAAGAGCAATATGATGAGTGTTTGCAAAATGTGTTGAAAAATTTGTAGGAAAAAGGGTTCTACCCTGAATCGTGAAAAATGTGAGTTCAATAGGTCAGAGTTAATGTTTATGGGAAATGTGGTCTCAAAGCATGGGGTTGGTCCAACAAAAAGCAAAGCACAAGACATCTTAGACCCAAGAAAGCTGTAAAATATGTCTATATGATAATTATGAAGTTAATTCATTTCTTGATTTGGTAAATATCAATGCGCATTACATACCTGTTCTCGCGATAGTATCAGAACTGATAGGGCGTTTAACTTGCAAAAAGGCGAAGTTTACATTGGGACCCCAGGAACAGTAAGCATTTAGCAAACTTAAACGAAGACTTACAATTGCTGAAACGTTTCTATGATAACAAGAGGGTTATGTTGAACCTGAATCACTCACCTAAGGACCTTGGCCTTTATAAATCTAATTGAAGGATGGAATGTATATAACCTCATCTTTGGCATTGAAGGACTGGTTTATTGTATCCAAGATTTTATACAGACAAACATTCTGACCAAGTTCTTTGAAGATTAGGCCAAAGGGGTGTTCACAAGTTTTTTTTTCAAGGGTATGATCCAGTGACCTTCTTTTTGACCCCATGTGACTCTGTTTCAAACTCTTCCAGATTTTAAATTCTGATTAAGTTCTGTGAAGATCAAGCCAAAAATATGGTCTCAATGATGTCAATATAGGTTATTAATAATTAGAGCTATAGATAATTCGGATAGTGCAATTGGTGTTTTTAACAAATGTGAATTGGGTATTGGGCTTTCAGTTATCCCATGATTATAAAAACTATTGTGTTTTTTTTTCCAAAATTAATTGGTTAAATACCCAAATACCCTGCTTATCTGTTATGCTGAATATAATGTTAATCAGGTTATACTGATCATGTTCATTTACAAGAATTATTACTAGCATTGTCAATTTTGTTGTTATTTTCCAAAATTAATGAAACCCATCAAGCATTTCATGAAACTTTCAAATATACCCCTGAAATAAACCCCTCAAACCCCTTAAAATATCCTCAAATTATGAAAGTGAAATTCTACTAGTGAACTAGAATTCATTAACCTAGCAAAAGAAATTTGGCAAGCATGTTATTTTCAGCGTGTCTACAGAGAAAAATGATATCAGATTTTTTCAAAACTTCAAAGTTGTAGTAACACAGATTTTGACCAGACCTACATTTTACAAAACATCTTAAAATGAGATTTTTCTGAACTCATTTTTTTAACAAGAGCTGTCAGAGGACAGCACGCTCGACTATTCAAAATGCTTGTTGGTAAATCAAATGAAATCTATTTCAATTCTTGCCCTTCACATACCCTGTATATAATAATAATCAAAAATAATATACCTTGATAGTCTGATACCCCTTCATATTTTTATGATGTCTAAAATCAATCCCATGCCTAGTTACTGAGACATAAGCACAATAACACTGTGCATGCAAAACTTAAACCAAAAATCCATGTTAGAAAAGGGCCATAATTTGCATCAGTCCAAATGTTATCCTCCTGTCTTCTGATGCCCCTGAAGACACTCCTTAACTTTCTAGTCAATTCCACAAACAATTTCCTAGATATAAGCTGGATAGTAGCTTGAATGCAAAAATTTAACCAAAATTCTAAGTTAAATGGGGGACATAATTTTTAATATATTCCATCAAGTGTTATCTTCCTTTATAGTATGATACCCCTAAACATATTAAAGATGTTTAAAATCAATTCCATGCCTGGACTCTGAGATATAAGCATGAAAGTACCTTGCATGCAAAACTTTAAACAAGAGGCCCATGATGGCCCTAAATCGCTCACCTGAGATAAATAGGTTGACCCAAGGAACATCTGTACCAATTTATTTTAAAATCTGGCCAGTAGTTTTGAAGAAAATGATTTTTAAAGTTTTCATATTTTTTTTCTTTTTGTTGCCATGGCAACCAGAGTTCTATATGGATCAAGTTTATTTTAGCAACTTTTGTGAAGGCTGACCCAAGGATCATCCCTGCCAAGTTTAATCAAATTCTGTCCAGTGGTTTCAGAGTAAATGTTGATTAAAGTTTTCCCTATATACATATAAGGCAAATAAGCCCCGCCCCTGGCGGCCATGTTTTTTTACGGATCGGAATATTTTTAGCAACTTTGGTAGAGGTTGACCCAAGGAACATCTGTACCAATTTATTTTAAAATCTGGCCAGTAGTTTTGAAGAAGATGATTTTTAAAGTTTTCATTTTTTTTTTTTTTGTTTCCATGGCAACCAGAGTTCTACATGGATCAAGTTTATTTTAGCAACTTTTGTGAAGGTTGACCCAAGGATCATCCCTGCCAAGTTTAATCAAATTCTGTCCAGTGGTTTCAGAGGAGATGTTGTTTAAAGGTTTCTCTATATACATATAAGGCAAATAAGCCCTGCCCCTGGCGGCCATGTTTTTTTACGGATCGGAATAATTTTAGCAACTTTGGTAGAGGTTGACCCAAGGAACATCTGTACCAATTTATTTTAAAATCTGGCCAGTAGTTTTGAAGAAGATGATTTTTAAAGTTTTCATTTTTTTTTTTTTTTTTTCCGGAACCTTCATGGATCAAGTTTATTTTAGCAACTTTTGTGAAGGTTGACCCAAGGATCATCCCTGCCAAGTTTAATCAAATTCTGTCCAGTGGTTTCAGAGGAGATGTTGTTTAAAGGTTTCTCTATATACATATAAGGCAAATAAGCCCTGCCCCTGGCGGCCATGTTTTTTTACGGATCGGAATAATTTTAGCAACTTTGGTAGAGGTTGACCCAAGGAACATCTGTACCAATTTATTTTGAAATCTGGCCAGTTGTTTTGAAGGAGATGATTTTTAAAGTTTTCATATTTTTTTTCTTTTTGTTGCCATGGCAACCAGAGTTCTACATGGATCAAGTTTATTTTAGCAACTTTTGTGAAGGTTGACCCAAGGATCATCCCTGCCAAGTTTAATCAAATTCTGTCCAGTGGTTTCAGAGATGTTGTTTAAAGGTTTCTCTATATACATATAAGGCAAATAAGCCCCGCCCCTGGCGGCCATGTTTTTTTACGGATCGGAATAATTTTAGCAACTTTGGTAGAGGTTGACCCAAGGAACATCTGTACCAAATTATTTTGAAATCTGGCCAGTAGTTTTGAAGAAGATGATTTTTAAAGTTTTCTTCTTTTTTTTCCTTTTTGTTGCCATGGCAACCAGAGTTCTTCATGGATCAACTTTATTTTAGCAACTTTTGTAGAGCCTCACCCAAGGAACATTCCTGCCAAGTTTCATTAAATTCTGTCCAGCGGTTTCAGAGGAGATGTCGTTTAAAGCAAATTGTTGACGACGGACGACGCACGACGACGGACGCCGGATGAAGGGCGATCACAAAAGCTCACCTTGAGCACTTTGTGCTCAGGTGAGCTAAAAAAATTTCTAAGTTAACAAGAGCTGTCCAAAAGACAGCACACTCGACTATTTGGGTATTTGATAGTGACCCAATACCATTGTATTAAAGCAGCATTAAAATAATTTATTTAATAATTAAAATAGAATAATTAAATTAATTTTAAATATAAAATACTGTAATACTTTAATATTTAATTTAAAAAATCATAAACTGAATTTAAGAAAAATTAATAAAAATAAAATTAATTAAATTTATTAAAATTTTGGTTCTGCAGGTTTGGTTCATGTCTGGGATGACTTGTGTGAAGTTTAAATCCAAAACACCAAGGGGTTACTGAGTAATGACATTAATTTAGTTGCAAAAAACTTTAACCAAAAATGTTAACGCAAATTTCTAAGTCAAAAAAGGCCCATAATTTAAGTAAAATTCTAGCAAGAGTTGTTCATCTTGGTTCTGCAGGTCCATTTCATGTTTAGGAAGACTTGTGTGAAGTTTAAATCCAATACACCAAGTGGTTACAGAGTTATGATATTAACTTAGTTGCAGAAAAACTTTAACCAAAAATGTTAACGCAAATTTCTAAGTTGAAAAAGGCCCATAACTTGAGTCAAATTCTAGCAAGAGTTGTCCATCTTGGTTCTGCAGGTTGGTTTCATGTTAAGAAAGACTTGTGTGAAGTTTAAATTCAATACTCCAAGTGGTTACTGAGAAATGACATGGACTTAGTTGCACAAAAACTTTAACCAACAATGTTAACGCAAATTTCTAAGTTGAAAAAGGCCCATAATGTGAGTAAAATTCAATCAAGAGTTGTCCCTCTTGGTTCTCTAGGTTTGTTTTGTGCCTAGAAAGACTTGTGTGAAGTTTGATTGCAATACACCTACTGGTTTCTTAGATGACTAGATATGACTGCCAACGCCGATGCCGACGCTGACGCCGACGCCGACGCCGGGGCGAGTAGAATAGCTCTCATATTCTCCGAATAGTCGAGCTAAAAATGGCTATAATTTATAACATATTCCATCAAGAGTTATCTACCATGAAAGTATGATACCCCTAAATGTATTAAAGATGTTTCAAATCAATCCCATGCCTGGATACTGAGATATTAGCATGTAAGTACCTTGCATGCAAAACTTTAACCAAAATTTCTAAGTTAAAAAGGGGCAATAATTTGTAACATATTCCATCAAGAGTTATCTACCTTGGTTGTCTGATGCCCCTTAACATATTCATAAACTTTCAAGTCAACACCATGAATGGTTATTGAGATACAAACTAGATAGTAGCTTGCACGCAAAACTTTAACCAAATTTTCTATTGCATGCAAAACTTTAACCAAAATTTCTAAGTTGAAAAGGGGCCATAATTCATATTAAATTCAGTCAAGAGTTATCTACCTTGGTTGTCTGATGCCCCTGAACATATTTATAAACTTTCAAGTCAATACCATAAATGGTTATTGAGATATAAGGTTGATAGTAACTTGCATGCAAAACTTTAACCAAAAGCTGCAACGCCAACGCCGATGCTGACGCCAGGGCGACTACAATAGCTCTCATATTCTTCGAATAGTTGAGCTAAAAATCTAGAACTCTTTCATATTATACCTAGGAAATAAAACATTTTGCATCTTAACTTTAGTCTTATATGCATGCTCTTACAGAAAATAGTCTTTATTTTCTTCAAAATTTACAACTTTTGGTTAAACAGAATTTGAGATTTTTGAAATCTCTATTTGAGATGTTTTGTGAAACACAAGCATGATCCTTCTCCCAAAGAGCTGAAAACATCACTATAATGGCTGCCATATTAGTTTATCACTATTCCTCAGTAATGGCTACCATACTGGTATCTGACATCATTCACATTAGGTACTTGATATGAAACACTGGCATCCCTGAGCTGTGACAGTGTGACGGTGTCACCATAACCTTCATGGTCAACTGCATAGTTCATTCTTCCCACTGGCTTCATCGTGTACAGATTATTTGACTCATCACTGTAATTTGGTGCAGACAGACCCAGGGATTCAGCCTCACTCTGAGAGACCTGGACATGCTTGATTAAATCACTGTGGTAGACAGGAGCGCCATCTATGTCAGCAGGTGCCCCCAGCTTCTGAGCATCAAAAGGGAAGTAACCAGGTACCATGTGCTGCATTGGGGTGTAATGGGGTGTGTCTTGTTCAACAGGGTTGTTCTCAACATGCTGCACAGTGGAGCTGCTTTGCTGCTGTAGCTTGACTTCTGGTTTGTTAATAACAACATCAGTGTCCATGTCTATCAGAGTTTTTGAGCTTATGTTGTAGCTTGACATTGGTGGAATTAAATCATTTTCCTCAGCAGTTGAGCTAGGCTTCTTATCTTTAATGACCAATGGACAGGGTTTCCAGCCCCCGACCAAAGGCTCGTCATGTTTGTGGCGTATGTGCTTGGTCAGGTTTCCCTTGATGGCACACATGTAACTACAATGGGGGCACTTGAATGGTTTCTCTCCCCGGTGGATGCGGAGATGTCTTTCCAGATCTTGCTTCTCATGGAAGGCCTTAGTACACTCGCTACACTTGTGCGGTCGTTCACCTGAATGTCTTTTCAAATGTGCACTCATCTGACCTTTCCTCACCGTTTTACCACAGATAGAGCAAGTCTCAATGTACTCTGGATCATGTCGCCGACGGTGATTCTTCTGCTGTTGCAACGATTTGAAAGTCTTGTGGCAGAGGTCACACTTGTAAGCCCGTGTGTCCGTGTGGACAGCCTTCATGTGCTGCACTAGATTCCCTTTGTGCTTGACAGTGGCCCCACAGAGGTCACACTGATACACAGTCCGGCTGCTACCATGGAGATTGGTTATGTGATTGGCCAGGCAGTACTCTGGAAAAGATTTTCTGGCTTTTGTGGATGCAATTTAAACATAAGATTAGCCATAAACATGTATTCACTTTCAAGAAATGCACATAAACCTAATTTAAATCCTTTCATATTCAAATCATGTATAGAGGGATGGTAAGACTACCCATAAAAAAAATAAAACAAGAGAAAAAGGTATTCAGTTAGATATTTGAAATAAAAAATAAATGTGTATCAAGAAATACAATAAAATATTATCTTTAACCATTCTAAAGACACCTTACATCAAATATGAAAGTGAACACAAATAAAAGGAATACATGTATTCACAATGATACATTTATAACTATGAAGAAGTGCTACATTAGAATGAACGTGATGCCCCACGGGGGTCCTTAGAACTTTGGGGTCAAGGTCATTTGAAGGTTAAGGTCATCAGATGGTAGAGCTCATCAAGGTGCATGCTCCTGTGAAGTTTGGGAGGCTGTAGGAGGAAGGACTTTGTGTTATGGTCTAAGTTTAAGTTTTTTGACAAACAGGCAGACAGGTAAACAAACAGACAGACCGAACAAAATATGCCCCCTGATCTATATATTTTTTTATCTATTTTATGCAGGGGCATAAAAAGATAAAAAATAAAACGTAACTAATGATAACAGCTAAAAATAATTTAAGTGATTTATTAGATCAAATTTTAATGGCATAATAATTATTTCAATTCTGATACACAATCAGGCTTCATAAACCTTTTAAAGTTTAGTCAGTGACTATTCATCAAGTCAAAATTACATGTATTTATGAGGTAAGGGTGAAAAAAATACTTGCAACCTACTGTCTGAGAACTGCTTGTGGCAGATATGGCACACTTGTACACCTTCTTCTTCTAATCGCTTTCTCCTCTCTTCATCCTTTTTCATCACAGCATCCTCTGAATGCACTAGTCTCTTGTGCCTCTCATAAAACTTTAAACTGGCGTTCCACTTACCACACACCTCACACTTCAACTGTTTCCGTCTCTCAACGAGACTCAATACTTTTCGAGAAGAGCGCTGTCTCCTCTGCACTGACTCTACAGCAGGTGCTTTCTTACTAATACTATCTATATTATTTTTACCATCTTGTTTAGCTGTGTCTATCTTTTCTAATATACAGTGGTTTGTATATCCACTTACAATACATTGATCTGAGTTTCCTTCACTAACATCACCCTTGCTTGCCATACCCAAGTCTACCTGAGTGGGTTCTGTTAAATGTTTAGTGGTTTCAAATACCTGATTATCAAAATGGTCATTTACATTATTTCCTGCATCATCTGGGTCTTCAGAGAGACCCTCTATATCACTTTCCACATCAATGCTTGACTTATCTATTCTGCCAATAAGTTTTGTTATTTCACTTAATTTTTCTCTCTCTTTATCCTTCTCAGGTGAGTCTTGTACACTGGTATCTCCTTGATCAGTAGCTGCTTCAACTGACCTGTTGTTTTTTAGTCAAGTCACACTTCCCATGGAGTCTTAGCCACGCCGTTCCTGGATGTATTAGGCTTGGCAGAGGTCTTTTCTACTCCAACATTTGTTTGATTTCCAGTATCACCTTTGCGACAGAGAAGTTTCTGAAGTTCATCAAACACACCTATCTCCTTATATGGAATGCCATCAATTTGAAAAGATTTGCTATTGCTTTGCTGTGTTTGCTCTAAACCCCTTGCTTTTCCTGTCAAAGAAAAGATCAAAACTATAAGTAAAATACACAAATAGGAACAATTTCTTTGAAAAACTCACAAGCATGGTAAATATTCAAAACATAATTATATATCTGATAGATATTGTGGATACTTACTCTTAATTACAATAGGGTCAAGATGAGCCTATATCAGTCAGAAGACCTTATGGTCAATTAATAGCCATAATAAAAATTGACAGAATTGTGAAATCTGGCATTTTTTTATCTGATGGGCTATACTTCTAACCTAATGTTAGGATATGCCATGATCAATCTTGGCAAAGATATTACGGCGACAAGATTGTCTCCAATTTTAAACAAGAGTGCTTTATAAATGCAGAAAACAAAACTTTTAAAATAAGCACAATGTGAAAGGTGACATGTTTTATAAAATAAGGTCCATAACTCCTTACTGAATGGTGCGATATCAGCCATAATGACCTTGGATGAGAGATTATAGCAATTAATATTGCTTGAAAACTACAGGTGCTGCAAATCAGAATTTTCTACATTTCTTTTATTTCAAGGGCCATAACTCCAGACCTATCGAGCCAATATTAGTCAGAATAAAAGTAAGCCAAAATATTATGACCATTAGTATTGTTGTTAAGTTTGATCAAAAATAACTTTAAAAACTGCAGATGATAGAGTGTAAATTAAACAAACAAATTCAGAATGACAGACTACCAACAAGTTACATCAAACAATCTTATAAGTTCACTCTGACCTGTTTCCGATGCAATTTAATAATGATGGAAAATATTAATGTCATGAAACAGTGCCAATCCAGTATTAAACTGTTTTTATTGTTGGAACCCAGTTTCCAGTTACAATGGACTACATCGTACAAATCAATGACTCAGGGTCCAGTACTCCATGTTATGAACTGTTGTATTAGCATGCACATTACAATGGAAAATGTAGTAATGGATCTTAACAATGTATATCTCTTTACCTCATAAATATCCATGAATATATTAATGATTTGATGGATACTAATTTACTAAACTTAAAATGGTCTATGAAATAATGGATTTTTCTTTGCCACACAAGACTGTGTAGAAACGGAGCTATAATATACAGTCAAACCAGTCTTAAGTGGTCAGTCAAGGGAACAAGAGAAAGTGGCCGCTTAACAGAGGTGACTGTTAATTGAAGTATAACAGAATGTTACAGTTTGCTAATATTGAAATTGACAGCTAAATACAGGTTGACCGCTTAATACAGGTGGCCGCTAATACAGGTGGCCGCTAATACAGGTTCAACTGTAATTGTATGAGCAAACCGAGGAGACCCTGATCAGACAACTCTGACTCTGATAGGAGCTGTCTGATCTGGGTCTGCTCTGTTTGCCACTGTGTCATATTGAGTCTATAAGAAGTAAAGGGATATTCTATAAAGACATCAAGTAGTCTCACTCACCTTTGGACAAGCTGTCTTGTAAACACTCCTCTTCAAGGACCACTGAGATAGTTCTAATGTGAGAAGCTGGTACAGCTAAAAAGATTTTGTTTTAGTTGTTACATGTATTAGAAGTGTGCTTATAAGGAGAACATATTTTTTCTAAATAACATATTCTAGGAAAATGTCTTGCATTAAAGGTAACAGGTCTGTCAGTAAGTTTAATGAATTATTGTTTTAACAGTTTGTGCCTTGAAATACAGATTATAGTTGTAACCAGGTGAGAAAATAATGCAACTGGAACATATGCTGACAGAGAAATCTATCAAACACAGGGATCATTACAATACCTTGCGTTACTGTGTAATGCATTCATCAACAGTTGATATATATGTTTCACCAGAATGGGCCATTTCTTGGTCATAGAGCCCTATGTGTAAGATATTCTGACCCATTTCCATTTTCCTACAGATTTTAGATTTTTTTTTTATCATGCAGAATTCCTGATGACAATTAATTTCAGGACTTCTTGTTCTAAAATTGGGTAGTTTATGTGAGAAATTTTCTTGAGTAAGTGGAAAATTCTGTGTTGCTAAAATACAAAGAAAAAAGCCTATAGAAAAACTAATAACATTATCATTGCTTTCCTTTGAGATCAAAAAGACTCTCAGTCAAATTCCAGCAGAAAAATCTTAAACCTTTACCATGATTAAACTAACAGCATCAGGAAGATGACCTTTGCAACCAATTTTTCAACTTAAGTTGTATTACAGTAAAAATTGACAGGACCTGTTCAATCATGAATCTGATATGGTGTGGGTCAGTCAAAAAAAAAAACACACACACACTAGAACTTTGTCAATTAGACACAATGCCCCACTTTGTGATATTTTCACTAGGTCAGGGGCCTCAACACTGTTATGACTCAATAACAAAACCCCAGGTGAACAACTTCATGCACTGGTGAATATTCTTGTACAGTTTTATGTCTCTGGTTTATATTGGAGATATGAGCAACACTAGATTTTGTTACTGATGGACAAACAGATGTATGGAATGGGGCAAATCTATATGCCACCCTTTTCAAAGTGAGGGTCTAAAAATTCCCACATGAATAGGGTCTTCAAAAGAGTTAAAGTTTAAACTTTACCGGGTATTTTTTTTACATCAATTAAGAAACAAGTTCTCACAACTTATATTAATCACTCTAGATGGCTCTGGTGGCAGCATATGAGGTCATTATTTTGGGAAGAAACCGGAGAGCCCGGAGAAAACCCACGTCTGGACGGGCGACCACTCTACCCTCTCACGTACGTGGTCAGGAATCGAACCCGAGACGCATTGGTGAGAAGCGCAGCACGTTACCACTACATCATCAAGGCACCCAAAAACTTGAACAAGATTACTCAGAGTTAAACTCCTTAGAAGCTATAGTTGAGTCAATTTTATAAATTACTCAGTCTCGACACATGACTAAGCAGATGTATTTTGTAACAAAAAAACTATTTGTAACATTTCTATGGTTAGTCTAGCTACAATCTTGGCCAAGCTGATGATACATGTACCAGCATTCAGTGAGAGAAAATTAGACCAGTCAGACTGAAGTTACAGCATTGAAATAAAATTAAAAACATCAGACTAATCATTAGTTCACAAATTACTACTTACAAAGAAATCGGACCTTCCATTTCTTCCTCTTAAAGTAGGTGGTAGTTTCAGACGCTTGGTGTTTGGTCATATACACAATATACGGATGACTCTCACTTCCCTCCTCTAATCCCATTTTCTGATTCTGAAATTAAACCATGTACCGAAATGTTTGATGAAACATGTTTATAGAAGTAAAACTTAACTCTGCCCAATGGGGGCATTACTTAAGTATCTTGAAGTGAAAAATAGTATTTGAATTTCTAGAATCAATGTTTGATACCATTATCAATGTTAATGCTACATGTACACAAGGCTAATTTAGCCTCGACCAACATACACTGTCTGTAGTATGTGTAATGGCTGATTTTCAAACTGCAATACAAAATGAAATTGAAGATTATGATAATAATCAGTATGAAACTAAAGCTTTTACTGAGTGTGATTGTTAAAAGTATAGTATAAACTTCATTTATTTTACATCGATTATGAAACAAGTTCTCACAATTTATATTAATCACTCTCAATGGCTCTGGTGGCAGTGCATGCATGTGACCATTGTTGTCAGAGGAAAACAAAGCGCCCAGAGAAAACCCACGTGTCTGGACAGGCGACCACTGTACACTCTCATGTATGTGACCAGGAATCAAACCCGGGACGCATTGGTAGGAAGCAAAGCACATTACCACTATGCTATCCAGGCACCCAACTGTTAAACACCCAACACCCACAGTGCCCTTTGCTGCAGTTTAAGACTTATAACTGTCTTCCTATGGAGACTTCAGACAGATAATATCTAGGGCCATCAGTATGGAAGGGTATCTCAAGAATTTTCGGAGGCTAATATAAAAAAAGTGAAAAATAAATAACCGAAGCAGATTTCAGTGCGGATTCAGATATGCATCTGAAGGTTTTATATTGATTTGTTTTATCTTTAAACCTTATAATTTTGTTTTGATCAAAAATGAAATGCTTGAAGAATCATCATGATGAAATACCAAGTAGCTTACAGACTTAAATTTCACCTCTGGACCAGATATATGAGCCGCCTGCTGTTTTTGGCATTGTTTCATCTTACTCTGTAATTTGCTTAGATTGTCCATTATTTCGCGAAAACTCATTATACCTACAGAACGCAACCTTTCTAAACACCAGTAACGTAGTATGGTGTTATATATAAAGATGGCTCGAATTTCGTTGGTAACATCAACTGCGACTTACGTATATTTCAGAAACTTCGAGATTGGCTGTAAAAGATTATATTTAAATGGCAGATTCTGCATTACAGTATTGTACAGTACAGTACTGTAAAGAGACCCAGTAATGGGTTCCAACTTTTTGTACTATACCATACTTGACTTTACGAAAGTGGCTATTCGCCCGGTAGCCGTGTAACAAACAGAAAGTGACTATTCGCTCGGCAGCCGTGGGCCTAATAATTTGATGCTTTACCTTATAATTGTAAAAATCAGAAAAATAAACTGGCACACAGATAAGACCATGAAGTACACAGGAGGATGCCACATTCCATCAGGACTTTTATACATAACATAACATAACATCGTTTATTCGGCATAAAATAGCTAGCATACAGCATGTGTCTTCCCATATGACACGTGTAAGTATTGTTTTGTTCATGTAGTATATGACAGGGATACTTGCCATGTCCATTTCCAGCTATGAAATAGGTGGGGGATACCCCCATTTTCCACGTCTTTTATGCATATTTTAGACATAATAGTCAAATCTCAGGGGGGGGGGGGGTCCGGTACCCCTGCCCCCCCCCCCACACACACACCGCTAGATCCGCACATGAAACATACAATGTGCTAAAATATGGTTCAGGTGTAAACAATACAATGTGTTTACAGAGAAGTGTATTGTTGAACTAGATACTTATAATGATGTTATTAAACATTAATAGTTAGAATTTATTTTATTTCTTATTTCTTTTCTTGAAAGCTAAATTCAAACTTTACGGTAAGTTCACTTGCATGACAGTACTTGGTTATTATACTTGGGCCAAGACTCGAACTAAAACAGCTGGTGGTGAAGCAACGACTGGTTAATAATTAACTGGGCGAGCCTTCCTATTCCAGGGAAATTTTATATACATTGCAACTACTAAGAACGTATATTAATCAGCTTTTTTTCCCTGGTTAACAAGAACATCGACTATTCGACTATGCACAAAGTTTATATCCCTCATGTCATGTATAACCATAGACATATTCACGATGTCTGTGACAAATTTAAACAAACTGTCAAAATACATATATATTGCATTTAGGCTTGAGGCATGCCAAAACCCAGCATTGAGATCTGCAGCGTATCATATTCAGATTCAGATCATGTTCGATTTCCACATCAGTGACTGAATATCCCTAGGCTCCTCTTGCTGACCATCTTGAAAGTCAAATTCAAGGGATTTCCATATGAATTACATAGAAGCAGAAATTTCATTTTCTTAGAATTTCATATTTCTGCTTTAAATATCAAAATGTATACACCATTAAACAGCTCATGAAATTCATATTTTTAGGATAAACATTTCTTGTATGAATACAGGGTCTTTCCATACTATATACAGAGACCGTGATGAATATAAGCGGAAAAAGTTTTTTACCTTAAAATTCAACAAAATATTCTTTTCATATTTAAAATGACAAGTTAAAGCTGCTCAATTCAACATAAATATCAGTAAGAAAGACTGAAAAATAAGATCACAGGGATGATTTATAAACAGCAAGTATTCTCAACTTCTGGCCTGCGTTAACTTTTAAATCCTCTCGAGATGGCTGCCAAAAGGTGTCTTATCAGTGCCTATATGACATCAAACGGGATATATGTATTGACAGCTGGTGTAAACCATTTGATATTTAATTTTGGCAGCTAATGAATACTGGTAAATTAAGGTGCCGCTTGCCAAGTCGCTGACGACAAACCACAGTTTTATGATGCTGGAAAAATACTATATACAGCCTGTATAACGGTATCACTCCGCGCTTAGTGCATATGCGATTCTGCGCTAAAAAAAAAAAAAAAAAAAAAAAACTTTTACATTTTAATCATAACCATAACCGGCTTTATAGAACATGTTCAAGTTTTTTGAAGACATCTTTTTCTTTATTAATTACATTTATTTTATCACATATGACTCTGGTTCAAGAGAGAGAGAGAGAGAGAGAGATTAACGCTTCACATTAGAAACTCTAGTGTATATTATTTACCCGAAGTAGTTCACACGTTTTTCGCGTTTGTTGCTGTTTTGCATGGTGACGAGTTTTAAATAGCCCTAACAGGGGCGTACCTGGAGCTAAATTCGGGATACGCAGACTTGTTAGGGGGGTCCGGGGGCATGCTCCCCTGGAAAAAAAATTTGGGGCTAGAATGCCGTAGGTGCGATCTAAGGGGGTTTTATTGCAGTTTTGGCACTTTTAGATTTTCGATTGTCTGGACGAAGTATACGCAACTGCGTATTTGCGTAAGCCTAGGCACGCGCCTGCCTAACAAGAATTTCCTGCAGTCCGGACTTGAAACAAATCAAAGCACTCAAGGCACTGATATATTGAACATAGAGCGATTCGAGGATCATGAATGAAACAAAGAGCGATTTCATCTGACTTACTAGTAACTATGGTTGCAGAAAATGTGTTGGGTTTTGGCATCATATGAACATTGCCTCTAACGAGATCAGCCATGCTGAAATGCAGGGTTTAGAATTATATCTATTTCATGTAAATCTTGCTGACAGACTCTCTCTGCCTTCAGCGCTTTGATTTTTTCAACACAGGTGGGGGGGGGTGGTCTTCTACTATAAGACGGTCTCCGGTCTACGGTCTTCGCCGGTCTCCAAGACCGGAGACCGTCTTTTATTAGGTCATGGTAATTAATGAATAGTAGCTTAATTAGATTGATTTGTGCAGTTTTATATAAAATAAAATAATATTATATAATTGCGCATTTCATTTATTTCATTGTGATTATTTTCAGATAACACATTTTAGCGTTACTGTTTGTCCAATACACTCTCTATACCAGGGTCTCTATGTAATTATATAGTATTAAAGAGACCCTGCATGTACACTTTCTTGTTATAGATCTATGTTTCTCAATATATCCAAATAGGTTAAGGAGAACTTAACAGCTTAATGAAATATCCTAAGTTCTTAATTAATTTATCCACGAATACACCAATGTTGTTAGCATACTGGGATTTTAAATAAATCAAATATATATTTAATTACTATCACATGTTTTTTCTCATCGTCGAATACCCCCGGCTGACTTATTCCTATGATCTATCGACCGGCCGTGGGTATTCGACGATGGACTTTTCTATGTTGTCTAGACCGGAGACCGGCGGACACCGTCGATTATTTGGAGACTGGCTTTTAGTACGCCCCCTAGTCCACATTTGTGTACCCGTAATTTGTGATATCGTTCTACTTTCGATTTGGCGATATCCCCCCTACGGGTACACAGTCGGAACGACATTTTATGTGCGGAAAAGTTTCCTTCTTTCTCTAACCAAAGCCTAATTTTAAAATTAGGCATTGAAATTTCTGTATAATAAGTGAATGACAACTCAACATACCTACATTGCCTTTATCCTTGAACAATAATGTATCCATTCCAACTGGGTTTTAATCCTCATATTGAATAAAAATGCTTTTATAACACATTTTATTGCAACATGTGCAGTTGACCGACTTGACCTACTGATCTCATATTCAAATGAGCTACGACGGTGAAGAGGTAAAATATCTCTCTTCAGATAAGACCTCATTGCTATAGGGGCGCACAAAAACGGAAGAAGTGCGTTTGACTTATAAATGCTTTTAATAACGGGTCAGACAGAAATATTGGCTTGAACAGAAGTTTGATTGCTTATATCATCAAATAATGGTATAGATACACATGCAAACATATTTTTATACTCTTCATGTCTGTGGCCAAACCGATAGTAATTTTACGATCAGCTTGAACTTTTAAATGTGCTCATATGGTTTCTTAATTCGATACACTGTCTCTATACACTTTAATTGCACTTTAATTTTTTAATCAATGTATTTTACATTTTAACAATGTTTTACTATCTTTTCATACACATGGTTTTAATCATAAACATGTTGATTAAAAAAAAAAAATTAATACCTTCAAAATTACAACCAATGGAATAGACTATTTTACAGGAAATTCGAGATCTGAACGACGTATGTTGATATATTTTACTCCCCCCCCCCCCCCCAAAAAAAAAAAAAAGAAGAATCTAAATTTTCTTCTGTAGTGACCCCAACCTAATTAAATAATGCTTGAATATGAACGTTTACCCAGGATTATTGAAAGAATACTTGTAGAGGATCTCGCTTTCCCTTACAACTACATTTCTCAACACAAGCGGTACAACACGTACAACAATCACACAGGCACAAACTACAATCCTTCCTTACACATGGATTAACATAGTTCTTTGGAATACAATCCCGTTTCATTCCTGTAATAAACAATGTCTCGAGTACAAACTCCCTTATACAATTCTTTGTCTTGGACAGTACTCGTAGATCTTCGTCAGTCCAACTTTTCATGAGAGACCTTTTGTAGGTTTACATTATGGCTAAAGCCCGTTGCCGAGATCTGCCGGCTCTCCCTAACTCCTGCCAGTAGCCAAGAATAGATTTTGGTGAGCCCCAGTGGATGACAATGTCAAGGTCACTGACGCCCATTCCAAACGCCACCGTACTTATAAGCACTTTGATTGCGCCAGTATCTGACCTGAAATCCCTCAGAATTCGGTCCTTGGTCTCCTCGTCAGAAGACGCATGGAACATCTCAACGCGTCTATTGCCGGGGTGTCGGAAAGCACTTGGATGCATTTTATAGTAACATTGTGCAGTCGGAGGAGGAAAGAGTTTCTTCAAGATCCCAACAAAACAGACAAGAAGATTTGGAACTTTTTCTCAGGATTTTGCGCCCTGAAAACTTGACTAATGAGATTCCCGGGCGATTTCATAAATCATACAAGAAATTCAAGGGGATTCCAGTTGTCAAAGCCGTGAATTCTTTCACTAAGAAAATGACCACCCTTTCAAAAAAGCTTAACCAACGCACCCGCACCGTGGTTAAAAGTTAGTGACTGAAATTTATGTGTTTAACAAGTCATCCAAAACGTTTGTGTGACAAGTGTTTTTTTTTTTAATCAACGAGACGATTATACTTATTACTATGAGAACTACTTTCTATTGGACGGAAATCTTTTTTTCTGTATATAAATATTAATACAATGTTGAACTTTGTTTACCTTTTGTATGCGAGAGAAAACAGAGAGATTGAGAATGTTTGTTTCTCTTTGTTTTTCATGTTCCTGTGTATTTACATTGCACATGTAACGTGACTGTTAATAAATGATTGATAAGTATATATGCTACAACATTTTGTGTGTGTGTGTGTGGGGGGGGGGGGGTGTCGTAATTGCTAGGCATAAAAAATGTATAGGTGGGACGGACCCTCTATCCAGCAGTGTAGGTTTTAAAGGAAGATGGTATTTTCGGGCTTGTTACAGAGTTTACTTTTAGAGAGGGTAGGAGAGAGAGAGAGATCTTTGTTCTACTACGGAGACAAAATATGTACAAAAATGAAAGCAAATAAAAAGCCATTTTAAAACGATAGTCGTAAAAAGGTGTAAAAAAAGATGTTGTCATTTGTATCATTCTATAAATCAAATAATAAAAAATATGCATACCTTTATTTAATCGATCCTTTTTACTTCATCCGCTGACTGGCCAGAACAAATGAATGAGAGAGAGAGAGAGAGAGAGAGAGAGAAGTGGGGGTGACAGAGAGAGCTAGAGAGAGAGAGGGGGGGAGATATAAAGAGAAGGAGGGAGAGAGAGAGAGAGAGAGAGAGAGATAAGAAACTATAATATTTATTTTATTTCATTTATTTTTATATTGAAAAATATGTCTTTTTATGAAAATAGAAAGAATAGATCTATATAACTTGATAGGTGAATGTAAAAAAAGTGGTTGTCTTACAAAAAGATTAATTAAAAAAAAACTTGAATGTCAAGTTTATTATTATAAAGTATTAATCTGAAGGAAAACCTTCGAAATGGCTCAAATTTTTAAATTCGATAGCTGGTACACTTTCTCCAGCGCTGGTGACACACAGGAAATCTTCTATACCTACACCGTTTGAAGTGCGCATGCGTAAGCGGTTAACAGCAAGCAGGAGGCGTGGCTTAATCGGTTTTTGTTTACTATTTGAAAGGTTAGATTTCTTTAAAAAATACGTGATTATTGAATGTTTTTTGGATAATAAACAGTTGTAAGCTTCAAATAAGTCTGTCTGCGACACGATGATATGCATATCAGGTGTAATTGACGAAAAATATATCAAATCGCCGATTCTGATTTCCACTCAGTTTTAGGTGGTTACGACATGAGACGCGGAGGCGTGACACCCAATACAAAAAATAGCATGTCGCGCTGAGCGGCTCATTGATGGGACTATACGCCCCCTAGGTTGGACCATCATCAATCTGCGAAAGAGAGCTGTGCGCTGTTCATATCTGACACGGATTTTGCTCGGAGCCAAACTTTATAAGGTAATATGCTCTATGATTTCATGAAGTTCACCTTTTTTCGCAGTTTATGATAAAAAACTGAACATGCACTAGTGATGCTCTAAAGTTTCAGACCGGAAGTTGAATAATTTATTTGCTCTGTACCCAATTACAAAATACAAATACTGAATTACTTGGTGTTCTGAGTGTGATAAACATGTATACATTACCAAATATTTCGTCATTAATTTTTTACTAGAATCGGAAAAGTTTGAAGTCGTTTTAGGAAAAATGAATTCTTTGATTGTCAGTAATAATTAAGAAATATATAAGTATACTTTCACTTTCGGTTTGTCTAATGTACGTGTATTTTAGGCGTATTGTACCTAAACATAAATGATATCAAACTCATTCACAGTCACGGGTAATGTTTTTTTCATTTATAGGAATAATACTCATTGCTGTATGAATGAATTTCTTTATATAGATACTTATTATATACTCTGTACTTAAAACAGCAAACAAGCTCTCATGTGACGCCCTAAATTAATCTTCCTGGTAAAGTAAGGTTTTGACTGCTGAACGTAACTTAATCTGGACACTGTCCTATCTCTCATATATAATCCACCTTTCTCTAGAAATTACATGAAGCGGCATTTGACTTGGCTTCATGAAAACAGTGCAGAATTTAAAAAAGGTATTTATCTGTGTATGTGGTTTTCACAGTGGTATACAACAAGGCAGTTACTCATGTTCATAGAAAACTAATTTAAAAGTTATAATGATTCAGCATTAAACATTGTTCAAATTTGTTGTACAAAATGGAGTACACCCCCCCCCCCCCCCCGGGCTATGTGATAAGTAAAAAAAAAAAATCAATATCACAAATGGTTCTGCACAGTCAAATGGATCTTGATCTGCTATTATAATCTGAAAAGTTTTAGCTATTTATAATTACCATATATGCATATTTCTATCATATTTTTTGACATTATATGACATTTTCTATGTAAAGTATTAATATTATATATTCTTTATTTTAAAGATCTTGGAGTATCACACATTCACTTTTAAGAAATACAGATGGTAGTTGTGTTACAATTCCAGACAGTCACACCATGGCAGACCAATTATCAAGGAGAGACATGGATCAACTGCAGAAGTGGATAGGAACTGGGCCCAAGACGTTCTCTCTGCTCTACAGTATCACAAGGGATGGTTGTAGTGCCCCGACATTTCATCAAAATTGTAACAACCAGGGTCCCACAGTCACTGTCCTGTTCAACCCATCTGGGACCATCTACGGGGGTTACACCAGTCTAGCATGGACTTCTCGTGGCAGTTATGCTGTAGACGGGTCGGCTTTCCTGTTTCGGCTCCAGTATAATGGAAAACCAGCAGCAGTGAAGATCAACAGGACTGGCAGTGGCAATGATATACATGATAGTGGAACTTATGGTCCTACCTTTGGGGGTGGCCATGATCTCCACAGCTTTACTAATCAATGTACAGTTAGTGGAGGCAACTTTGCTCTGAATGGTTACCTGAAAATTGGAACTTCATATACGACAAGTATCAGCGGTGTTGAAATTAACAATGGGAACATGACTGTGACGGAGCTGAAGGTGTATAAAGTTGAAGGTAATATCATCATCATCGTTACTGTCATTTGCAGAATGTCAAAGATGGAAGGGGGCCGCCGTGGCCAAGCGGTTACAGTCGTGGACTTCAAATCTCTCAGCCCCTCACCGCTGTGGGTTCGAATCCCGGTAGGGACTTCGGATTTTGCATGTGAGGAAGCCTTCCAGCTGGCTTGTGGTAGGTCGGTGGTTCTACCCGAGTACATCTGTGTACTCGGGGTCTTCCTCCACCTGTAATTAGCTGGACGTCGCTATATGATTGAAATACTATCGCAGCGACGGTAAACCCCAATACAACAACAACAACAAAGATGGAAGCTTATCAAAGCAAGACTTTTACCCATTATTATCATTTCCTCAGTATCAAGCTGTCAAGTTCTCATTCAGTCTTTTTTGCAGGAAATGATGAATGTATGGATTTTAAGACAGGGGTGGGGGTTGTTACCCTCTCAAAAAACATAAGTTTAAAGTCCTAACTTGAATTTCATTACCAGAGCTTGAACCCCCTCCAAATCTGTTGCTGGATCTGTGCTTGTGATCTGGTAGTTCATTAGCAAGATTGTCAAATGACAGTCCCATGTTTGTAGCTGTAATGGACTTTCACCTCTTGATTCAGGTCAGAAAGCTCGCAATTGCTTCATCTTCAGCACAGGCACATCTAGGAAAAGAGGAATTGGATGAAAGATCACTAAAGTTGAAAAATGACAAAATTGCAAGGAAAGAGAGGGGAAAAATTGTTATATAAATGCAAGTGGATGGGTCGATCTTAAAAAAAAACAGATGACCATTCCTTGCTCTAAATGTTTTAAAACATTTAAAATAGCCATGTTCTTCAGGCTTGTCAATGTTGCTGGTCATAACTCATAGCCAAGAAAGATTGTTATATATTATTGGATGGTTCGATCTGTTAAACAGTCAACCATGTCATTCTCAAAATGTTCTTTAATACAACCTGGTCTTTAGACTTGTCAAGAATTTTGGTCATAACTCATAGATGATTTCTACTGACAAAATATCAGACCAAGGTTATGGAAAGGTATTCAAAAGATTGAATGGCTAAATCTTATCCTATCAAAATACAATAATGATTTAATGGTTATGACCTAAAGGAATTTTTGTCATAGTGGTGTTTCATATTATACAATGCATTTGATTGAGTGCCCAAGCACTCAGCACTGGTTCTGCATAGGAGATAAGAGGTGTACTTGCTTTAGCATGTTTCTTAACACTTTATCTCATTAATATTCATGTGCAGTGCAATTCATCCAACGCTACGCCGACTCTCACGACATGAAGAACTTTTACTGTGGACTGAAGGAAGTCTACGGGCCAACTCCATCAGGCTCATCCCCGCTCCTCAGTGCTGACGGGTTAACACTAATCACAGAGAAGGAAAAGATACTCGACAGGTGGGCGGAGCATTTCAATGGCGTTCTGAACCGCCCCTCTACCATCAACGACGAAGCAATCAACCGACTGTCCCAGGTTCCCATCAACCAGTCACTGGACGCCGTTCCCACTTTGGAAGAGATCCAGAAAGCAATCAGTCTGCTGTCAACTGGCAAAGCACCTGGCGGAGACTCCATCCCAGCTGAGATTTACAAAGAAGGGGGTATGGCTCTAGTCGAAAAACTCCACCACCTGTTTGAGCTCATTTGGGACCAAGGGAAGGTGCCCCAAGACCTCAAGGATGCCTCAATCATCCACCTGTACAAGCGAAAGGGAAATAGACAGGCCTGCGACAACCACCGTGGAATTTCCCTTCTCTCCATCGCAGGCAAGACGTTAGCGCGAGTTCTACTTAACCGTCTCATTAAACACCTTGAGGATGGCCTCCTGCCCGAGAGTCAGTGCGGCTTCCGGAAGAATCGCGGTACAATCGACATGGTGTTCGCTGCACGTCAGCTGCAAGAGAAGTGTCAGGAACAGAACTCCGACCAGTACTTCACTTACGTCGATCTGACCAAGGCTTTTGACACTGTCAGCAGAGAGGGCCTTTGGCGAATCATGGCGAAGTACGGATGCCCAACAAAATTCATCACCATCGTTCGACAGCTGCACGATGGGATGCAGGCGAGAGTCCAAGACAGCGGTGAATCTTCAGAGCCATTCTCTGTCTCCAATGGAGTGAAGCAGAGCTGCGTCCTCGCCCCGACGCTTTTCAGCTTGATGTTCTCCGCCATGCTGACTGATGCCTTCGATGGCACGGACACCGGAATCGGCATCAAATGGCGCTTTGATGGTTCAGTCTTCAACCTCAGACGGCTGCAAGCGAAGACCAAGGTTCAATCGGATTCCATCAACGACCTCCTGTTTGCTGATGATTCTGCCCTCAACGCTACCTCCGAGGCAAATATGCAGCATAGCGTTGACAAGTTCTCTGATGCCTGTGACAACTTTGGCCTCACTATCAGCACAAAGAAGACTGAAGTCATGCATCAGCCAGCACCAGGCAAACTGTATGTTGAGCCCAACATCACCATCAACAACCAACGGATAAATGTAGTGGACAAGTTCACGTACCTAGGTAGCACTCTCTCCAGGAACGTTGTGATCGATGACGAGGTGAACGCTAGACTGGCCAAAGCGAGCGTTGCTTTCGGCAGACTGTACAAGAACGTGTGGGACAGAAGAGGCATCACAACAGAGACAAAGATTAAGGTCTACCGTGCTGTGGTTCTCACCACACTGCTGTATGGCTGTGAAGCATGGACTGTCTACCAGAGGCACGCCAGAAAGCTGAACCACTTCCACACAACAAGCCTCCGAAAGCTTCTCAGTATCAAGTGGCAAGAAAAGATACCCGACACAGAAGTCCTCACCCGAGCTGGTCTGCCCAGCATCTACACCATGCTCATGCAGTCACAACTCCGCTGGGCGGGACACGTAGTCCGTATGCCAGACCATCGACTCCCCAAGAAACTACTCTTTGGCGAACTACAGGAAGGAAAACGTGCCCGTGGTGCCCCAAAGAAGCGATTCAAGGACAGCCTAAAGGCCTCCCTCAAGGCATTCAGCATCAACCCTGACTCATGGGAAGTTGCAGCACAAGACAGGTGTGGGTGGAGAGCCGCAGTCCACGAGGGCGCCAAGAGCTGTGAAGCCAAAAGGACGTCTGCAGCAGAACAACGCAGGCAGGCCAGGAAAGACAGCGCCAAGGACCCGGCAGCTGCCACCATCCCCTGTCCTCACTGTCCGAGACTATTCCGTGCGAGGATCGGCCTGACCAGTCACCTCCGCACCCACCGTCCAGGTCAACCCCCTCCCCCACGAAGATGAGACAGTGGTCATCGTCGCCACCGACGGATGAACGAAGAAGAAGAAGATTCATGTGCAGTTTATGAAATAATGAATATAATGTAGCCGGGTACAGGTATTTGGTGATAAATCAATAGGCAATATGACATGAGTGTCTCGATAGCTCAGTGGTAGAGCGCAGGAACAGTAGTCCTGAGGCCCTGGGTTCGAGTCCCGGTCGAGCCATGATTTTTCACCACCTGTTACATTTGGCGCCCAACATGGGACTGTGGCATCAGTGCTAGGTATGTCTAAGACACCTGCACGTGGTTATATTTACCCTGTAACTCCTAGACGAATTCTAAAATGGAGGGGGATAATGTCACAGTACCGTTAACTCACAATAGGGGAGAATCATATGTAAGTGGCCGGGTAGCTCAGTCGGTAGAGCATTCGCCCTGTAAGCGAAAGGCCCCGGGTTCGAGTCCCGGTCAGGCTGCATATTTTTCTCACCCTGTGACATTTGGCGCCCAACATAAATAACCTACTGTTTGATATGGCTACTGCTTCGGCACCTCAAAAACTTTTCACAATGTTCTTTGTCTCAAAGAATTCGGGACGAATTCTAAATTTGGAGGGGGAATATGTAGCCGGGTACAGGTATTTGGTGATAAATCAATAGGCAATATGACATGAGTGTCTCGATAGCTCAGTGGTAGAGCGCAGGAACGGTAGTCCTGAGGCCCTGGGTTCGAGTCCCGGTCGAGCCATGATTTTTCACCACCTGTTACAATAAATTAACTGAACTTTAAATAGTATATGAAACAGTGGATTTTTCTTTGCTCTGCAGACTATGTAGAATTTGAGCTACATTTTGTTTTGAGCCTCAGGACCTCTTTATATGTCATATTTGTTAAAACCTAATTTATCAATTACTGTTAAATGGAATGAGAGAAATAAAGGAATATGAATTGAATTGAATTGAGCAAACAGAGGAGACCCTGATCAGACAGCTCATATAGGAGCTATCTGATCTGGGTCTTCTCTGTTTGCCAATGTTTCAAATTGAGTGTATATGAAGTAAAGGGTTAATTAGATTAGTGGCAGTGCTATTTAAACCTCATTCAATATCTCAAACCTACTATGGTAATTATAAAATTAATGAAATAAGATGCTTTTATATGTTTCAATATACAACAAATGTTGCTTTAAAGACATAAAATCTGAATATGATTTTGCTTTATATTTTCAGGTTTGTTATATTCAGGTATCATATGCAACCATGATTTTCCTGACTAATTTTAATACATGTATAATTACATTAATAAATGATGATTATTTTTTTTTTAAACAGATGGTTACCATATGATGGAAAAACCATGGAGAAAAACACCAGAATGGAATGTAAAGGTATTTTATGATATATTAAACTTTCATTCTTCCAGAAAGAATTTTGGGGCATATGGGTTTTGCTACGCCTGTCTGACGTTCTGTTCCTTATCTATAGAGATTTTTGTGCACGCCATAGGCCCGAGATGAAATATCACAGGAATATTTGACACCGGGTGTTATTTTGTATACTCTTGCCAGGTTTTGTTTCTTATATTTTGCATAGTTAAGGTCCTTTGTTTTTTCTACTCAGCACTCACATTATTTATCATGTACACTTTATGAAATTTCTTTTTTATGCCCACGCATCAATAGATCTGGAGCATATTGTTTTTGATCTGTCTGTTTGTTTGTCACACATTGACTATAAAACTGAAGTCTTTCCACCTACAGCCTCCAAACTGCACATGGGCATGCACCTTAATGAGCTCTACCCGCCAGACCACTTAGAGGTTATGGGGTCAAAGGTCAAGGTCACCATGACCCAAAATAGCAAATATTAACCATAACCACTTTATTAACATGCTTCCATCCATAACCTCCAAACTTCTCATGTGTATGCACCTTGATGAGCTCTACCTGCCCACTTATAGGTCCCAGGGTCAGAAGTCAAGGTCACCATATAGCAAATATTAACCTTGGCCATAAAATGAAAGTGCTTCCATCCAAATCTTTCTAACTTCACATGTGTATTCACCAGGGGTTTTCTTAAGTGGATGCCCGCTTGCCCGTGTTGGGTTAAAATCACCATGGGCAAGTGATTTTTCCAAGGAGATAGCCCTTTGGGCAAGTTTATTTTCGTAAATGATTTTTTTTTTTTTTTTTTTTTTTTTCTACATTATATAGGGGGTGAGTTGCTTGCAAATTGTGTTTGATACATGTTAACTAAAATTCATCTTAATACTACACATATTTAGTTTTTAACATTAACAAACACTAACTAACTTAAAGATCGGACAAGCTGTTTTCACTGGGGGCAAGTAGATGTTCAAAGTAACTTGCCCCCTGGGCAAGTGAAAGTCAAATCCTTTAGGAAACCCCTGTTCACCTTGATGAGCTTTATCCAACAGACCCACTTACAGGTCACAGGGCCAGATGTCAAGGTCACCATGACCCAAATTAGAAAATAATAACCTTGGCTACAATATGAACGTGCTCCATCCATAACCTCCAAACTTCACAGGTGAATGCTCCTTGATGAGCTTTCCTTCTTCTATTTAGTGCACATAGAGATTTTTATGCTCACTTGATCTCTGATCTGAATTTAAACGTGCCAAAAGTGCTTGATAACTATTCAGTTATGCATCCAGGTTTTGAATGCAACATACAGTCATGCACATATCTCAGTAATCAGTTATGCTTATTGATTTCACACTTCACTAAAGTTTTCAGGGGCATTAAACGAGTTAAATAACTATTGACTGAATTTATTGTAAATTATGTCCCCTTTTGAATTTTGGTTTAGGTTTTACAGGCCTTTAAATTTGGTTAAAGTTTTGCATGCAATTTACTAGGATGCATAGATAGATAGATAGATAGATAGATATCTTATTTTCAATCCAGTAGGCATATAGGCCCATGAGGTACAATGTTTTTTTTATAATATAATGGCAAGACAATGCAGTTTTACAAATACATATACATATCATATTATAAAAAAATTTAAATTTAAATAAAAAAAAATTTATATTCTTTTTTTTTTTGTAATCAAAATTAATACACTATTAAAGTTTGGAAAAAATGAAGATCAACAGAGAAGGTATAATTTCTTATTCCTAATAATAATAATAATAAATATATAATACCTGAAAGAAACAGTCAAAAACTCAAAAACATAACATTATGAATTATTCTTAATTACAAAATACTTACATAAATATTATACAATTCAAAAAACACCTTTGATTTTTATTGAAAGTGAAATACATTAAAGATGTTTTGTAAACAACAAATGCAATAGCATTTTATTACTCCTTAGTTTTTTTTCAAAGCGGAACTTTAAGGATGTCTTGTTTATATTTAAATCGTATGAGAAATGAGAGAGAGAGAGAGGGGGAGAAATGATAACACAATAGAAAACTACATAGAGAGACGAAACAAAAAAATAATTGGATTATAAACAAGCATAGTATTTTTCTGATATATTTTAGTCAGAGACAGAGTAGAGTGTTTAGTTTTTGATTTTAAAAGCATTGTGTACATTGCTAATCTCGTTTGAGTAACTTCACTGTTTGATTTTAATCATGTTACAAATTTTTGCTTTATTTGGTTTTAGTTGTTAAAATATTTTGCTATGTATTTTTTTCTTAGGTCATTATATATCTTACATTCCATTACAAAATGATATTCATCCTCAAGAAGGACTTCAGTGGCATTCAACAAACAAGTACAGTAACTTGTTAATGCATTCGAGGATCCCATGATTGCTCTTTGTTACATAATATTACCCATATCATACATTGTTTCCATTCTACCCTACTATAAAACATCCGAATTATGGCAGCGTGACCTTCAGCTGTGCCAGAAACCAGGTGTTATAAAATGGCAGTTTCAATCAACTTTTTCACAGGACCATCTTTTGCATTATTGAGGTCAAAAGAAGACTTGTTTTACGATTTGGTCTGGTTTACAGGTCTATTTACGCAATTTTTAGTTGCCAGCTATAATGAGGTGATGACCATTGAATTATATAGAGAAATATTCGGGTCTGACAGAAAGTGCCCATAGTATTGAGTTGGATGCGAAAATGAGTTTGGTCGCAGAGTGAGGTTTTACTTTAATGACAGAAACACAAGGTTTTTTTCTTCAATGTTTAGGTTGATCAAGAAATTATTGTGCCTTTTTTTAGTACATGAATGAGTTGAAGGAAAATATTGTGACCTTCGAGCCACGCAGTGACATGCATCTGAAGGATGCTCGACTGTTGATGATTGGACAAGTGGGTGCCGGCAAGTCCAGTTTTTACAACACAGTGGATTCCATATTCCGAAGCCGAATCTCAACAAAAGCAAACAGTGGTTGTGCTGAGCATAGTTTGACCACAGAGGTATGATATGTGTCGCAGCTTGAATAACCCTTTCCCTCATAGAGGACACCATGAAAAGACCTATGCGAACAGCATAAAACCAGATCAGCCTGCGAGTTACTCGCAGGCTGATCTGGTTTTATGCTGTTCGCTGCTCCTCAGTGGTCTGGAAATGAGGATTTTGTAATTAAATTTGGTAAGGTTTAACTGTGGTTTTCTGCAGATCAGGCTTTATGTGATACCTATTGAGGGCATCAAAATGAGTCTATATGAGGGAAAGGGATAATAGACAATAAAGTGTAATTCAATTTTAACCCAGTTTTGGATCTAAGTATAGATACTGTGTTATTTCATCATGTTGATAATTTTGTTGTTTTATTTTTTGATCTGTAGTAATATTTTTTAAATAGACTTACCCTAAGTTTTGCTATTAAAATTTATGCCCTGTTTAGGAATTATTTTATATTCTTGCACCAGGTACACCAATATGCTCTTTTGTGTAAACTAGATCAATCACTGATCACATGGTATTCAAGTGTAGATGTTAGATAATCTAATTATATTACCATATAACTGTTTTTTTTCTACAGGTGCAATTTTTGCAGTTTGGGGCCTAAAATGGTTTAACTTACTTTTGTGCATTTAATTTTTGCAGATTTCTGAAATGAAGTGATACAATTTTTGTGGATTTTTTACACGAAGTGTGTTTTACTTTGTGAACAACTAGATCTATTTAATTTTTAGCTCACCTGAGCACAATGTGCTCATGGTGAGCTTTTGTGATCCCCATTTGTCCGGCGTTCGTTGTCCGTCCGTGTGTGCGTCAGGCGTTAACAATTTCCTTTAAACAACATCTCCTCCTAAACCACTGAATGGACTTTGACCAAACTTCACAGGAATCATCCTTATGGTGTCCTCTAACAAAGTTGTTCAAATTATTTTGATTGGTTGGAAACGTAGGTTACAGGAGCTAAAATAGATTTTGAAAATGCAAACTTTGAAAATCTTCTTCTGCAAAACTGTAAGGCCCAGAGCTTAGGTATTTGGTGTGTAGCATTGTCTCGTGAACCTCTGCCAAGTTTGTTCAAATCATGACCCTGGGGTCAAAATTGGCCCCGCCCCAGGGGTCACTTGATTTTACGTAGGCTTATATAAGAAAAAAAAACTAGAAAAATCTTCTTCTCAGAAACCACAAGGCCTGGAGTTTAGATACTTGGTGTTAAGCATTGTCTAGTGGATCTCTACCAAATTTCTGTTGCAATCCGTTATCTTGCGTGAAGCCTTCGATAAAGGTCCATTTGGGTCTGGCAAACCCTTTCAGATGCGCCATTACAATTGCGAGTTACAAACTGATATAAACATGTTTCAGTTAGCCAGGACATGTATTGTGTTACTTTGTTTATACACAAACACAGGTGTATCGCTACAATTACAGCATAGTGCATCATGTGTGAAAAATCATTAGTACTGTTAAAGTTGATTTAGGAGAGTGACTGTACTGTCTGTATGACTGTCATGTGACTAGGAGGAAAAATGTAATGAATAATCTGTGCATTTAATATTTGCAGTCTGCTAGCATCTGCAAAATTCTGCAAATAATTCATTGCCGCAGAAAAAAAAAAATGGTATTTAGATATATATGTAAAATCAAAATTATTGTAAATGTATACGGTGTTTACAGTACACTCCATACAGAGTACGAGACAGGTCTGGAAAGACACTGAACTTCCGGTTGTGTGACACACGAGGACTTGAGGAGAGTATGGGACTGGATGTTCTGGAATGTAGTCGTCTACTGGATGGCCACGTGCCCGACAATTATCAGGTGAGGTCTGCTCATATACCAGTATCCAAAGGTAGTGTTCATTGACTATGAATATCTAAGATTAGAACCCTTCTGGGTAATGTATTTTGAAGACCTTCCCTGGTCCAACAAGGAACTTTTGCGATGGATGGCCCAGTTTCTCTAACAAGATTTCTCAAATTATTCGAATCAGTAAAAAAACATGGCTGGGCTAATTTGCCTTTAGTCCTATATATTATATAATATGTCATCACTTTGTGATATTTTCTTTCTGTGGCAAAGCGACATCATATCGAAAAGCCTCAAAAACACATAGCAAAATAAAAAAAATCTGCTAAATTTTGTACAAAATTACACCGAAATGCATTCATTCAAGCTTATTCATTAAATGTGGACATCCTCTTCACTCTAGAAAACTCCATTACTATGGGTTAATAAATTTTCGAATTGTAGCAGGTGAAAATTTTAACCAGGAATTATCGAGTACATACCGCTCAGACTTATAATTTTGTGACATTTGAATGTTTCAATACAATAACAAACACAAAATATCTAGATGACAATGATAAAGTCATCACACACAAGAATCACTCTTCCCCATTCCTGGTACTTTTCTTTAAAATTTCGTTTAAAAATAAAAATGGATTCACTATCAACCATACTTTGAAAATGGACCAATCAGCTATCAGTATGATGTCAACATATCTACATGAAAATGGGTCAGATATTTGAAGCGATTACATATGCTAATTATTCACTTAATTTGGGTTTAAAACACATTGTCACCGTAAGTAAGTTGTTTCTATGGTATATTAAATGTTTTTTCTTCTACTCAAGGTAGTTTTAGATGCAGTCATTTTGTATTATTGACTTTATAACAGCTTAATCATTCCGCCCTTATTTCACCATGGAACATGCTATGTGTTTTTAAGGCTTTAAATATGACGTCGCTTTGCCCCAACTAAAAATATCTCAAAGCAACAAAATATTCATAGGACTCATTTGCCTTATATGTATAAAACTTTGAAAATCTTCTAAGATGTTTTGTGTCTAGCATCATCTCATGGTCCTCTCCCAAGATTGTTCAAACTGTGCCCTGGGTTCATAATTGCTCATCAGACTTTTGGGGAATTTCCTTATGTTCTTGTTTCCTAATGTGCATAATAGAAATAATTTGAATTTTTGTGCACAGTGTGTGCCTGGCATAATGTGAGTTAAATACATCTTACATCTATTGCAATTTAATATAGTTTGTGTATAGTTTGTGAAAAACTATTTCTTGTTTTTGTATGAGATTCATCAGTGCACAGTGTGTGTCTAAGAGTACATGTTATTATTATACAAAAATTAAATGTTATTTGAGGAGAGCTGGTTGGAATTTATCCATTGCCTTCCAATTTGAGGATTCATAGACCTTCCTATGCACTAGTAATGGTTTAACAAAAGAGTTGTTAAAAAAGGCTTGAGTTGAACCATATATTTCAGAATGTTTCTTTTCTTAATGCATGTCTGTCTGGCTGTGTTTGATGAGTGGTAGATGCACATGGGTTAAAGATCAAAAATTCACCATCCATCCTTGTGTGTTCCACAGTTTAACCCTGCAACTCCAATATCAGAGGAAACGCCAGGTTTTATTAAGGAACCAAACATGGGAGACAAGATCCACTGTGTTCTGTTTGTCATTGATGCTTCAACCTTGGAAGTCATGACTCCAAAGATCATAGAGAAGATAAAGAGCTTCCAGACTCTGATGAACCAGCGAGGTATAAACAGTCAACTATGTGTTTTATCTTACCATTATGAGAATATGGCAAGTGTGTCCTATTTGTGAAAGAATGGAAATCCAATCTTTGAATAAAAGCATGAAATTCAGCTTAATTTACCTGGAATTATGAATTTATTAATTCATTTTTGTGCAAAGTTGTTCTAGGCTAATGTTTTAATGAACATATATTTGAAGAACTTTTGCCAAAATATGCCTGTGATTCAAAAGCCATAGTTTTTATAGGCAGATCGTATTATATTATACTCCATCATCTGTCTCTCCGTCAATATGCAGAACCTTGTGATTGTAACTTCTATTATACTACATGTATTGGGGGGATTTGGTTCAAAGTTACACATAAAATATAGTTCATATGTAGTTGGGCATGAAGGCTGGATTTTGTGCCCACATAAACCTCTCCAGAATTATTGCCTTTGTATACAGTTATGTGTAAGCAGAACCTTGTGAACACAACTCTCTTACACCACTGGAGGAATATGGTTGAAACTTAAGTGTTATGCTTATCTTCATTTGTGGCTTTGCATGAATGCAAAAACATCTCATGCTCACACATTTGTTTCTGGAGTTAGGACCCTTGATCACAGTTCTGTGACAGCATTCTGTAGGTAGAAATATGGAAATGCAACTCCTCTTTCCTGCAAGGATTTGTTTCAAATTTACCCAATATTCTTGCGTAATTATGTAGTTGTGCATGAAGACATGATTTAATGCTCACAATTTTCTTTGAGGAGTTAAAAGTCCTTTGTTGTTTTACTTATACAGAGTTTGTTTGGGTCATCCCTTACATAGAAGCTAGTTTCAGCCCCAAATGTGATTCAGCCTGTTCTAGAGTCATCAATATACAAATTACAAATACACAATATTTATGATGGTTATGCTGTGCTGTACTGGGTATATATTGCTACACTTTGCGGTGTTCTTGTTCATAATTTGATACAATGTATAAATTTATTTTGTTCACAGAACTGATTAAGCTGTTAATTAGAATCTTTCTTTGTCCATCATAAGGATTTAGTTTACCAGGTTTAGGTATAAAAATTAAAAGTAGTTTGATTCCCTAATTAGACTAACAGTATAACTGGTATTTAGGACTAGATATTAAGGTCTGTGCATTCAATGTAGATGAATGGGGGTAAAACCAACTTTCTTAAAACCATCTTTGTATTTCCATGCAATTCTCATGTCAGTGGCGATTTGGCTTTAAACAAAGCATTTGGCTTTTAAACCAATTGATATGTCTCAGATCAAAGTAAACTCATAAAGTGAGCTAACACTGTGGAAGTCCAAAAGAATATTCAGTGTTAAGAAAATACTCTGAATGCATTGATTCATTCATGATGGTATTTTCCTCATCTTCAGGGATAACCCAGGTCGTACTACTTACAAAGATAGACAAACTCTGTGAAGAAGTTGCAGATGACCTGTCAAGCGTATTCAAGTACGCTGTCATTGAGGAAGCCGTGGACAAGGCCTCGGAACTCTTTGGTCTTGGTCGGAACAAGATTTTTCCAATAAAAAATTACGAAAATGAGATGGAGATTGAGGACAGTGTCAACATTTTGTCACTCATAGCTCTTGAAAAGGTGCTGAATTATACTGAGGACTACCTGGACAAAATTTACGACAAGACAGAAGACAAACGTAAAGCTATGGAGGGAAGGCAGCTGGTTGTAGAGTAAGACATTACTATGTATTAGACTTGGAAATGTTATGAATATTCTCAAGATCTTGTTCATACTGGTATCATTGGTTATCTAAAAAAACTTCCTATTAATAAAGAGTTAAATACGGAAAAAGAATTTGATAATGAATTTGATGAACATATCTAGGAGTTATGAGGCATGTTGCTCACACAGACAGTGAAACTCATTGTAACAAATTGAACGACCAACGTGCCTCTGTTCTAGCATATGTTGTTACAAGTACAATACTTTTGATGTCTTCACTATTAACAGTAACTTAAAAATTGACTAGAACTTTAGGTAAAGTTATTAATAACTCTAAAGTTGTAGATCTGATTTAGCCTTGTAACTGAAACACATTTCTTATTATCAATAAGAGTATATGTATTAATAAAATTATACCGTTTACATCGTTGTTGCTCCTGTTGGACCTCCATAAGATACACCAGTTTTTTGAGTTGAAGTTTGTTTGCTTGACTCTTTCGGATCAATGTTGTGAACACTAAGTTATAATGAAAGACAATCTCATATACAATCAGCTTCTGTTTTCACTGCAATATTCTATGCTACAAAGATTTGACAACATTGCATGAAAGTTCATGTCATGTTCAAGTCGACCTTTATGTCATGAATATATTAATAAAAACAAGTAAGACTATTACAATAAAGCAATAAAAGACCCTACCAGAAAGGGCCTTGTCACACTAAATAGAACTGAAATTCAAATATTGACAATAAGTAAGCTGAAATCAAAAGTTTATTGTTAATGATACACGAAGGAATGTTTTATATACAGGCTGTTGGCTATGCGACAATTTCCAGACAGTACACAGGCATAATTTCAAGCCAGGTAGTTAGTGAAGGCAATATCCAGGACAGGTCCAAGTTCATAGGTAGGCTGCTCAACCAACTGTATGAAGCCACTGTTTGAAGGTTCCATTTTGATAGGGAAAAACAATTGTGCAAAAAAAGGGCAAAACTTCTTTCAAAACAAAGAACAGACTTATATATGTAGCTTGCTGTGTGATCTGTAAGACTTGACTTAAGGTGTACAGGTTCTGTAGAAGTTCAAAAGTAATTAGAGAAAAAAAAGCTATATTTTCAAAGTAAAAATGGGCACAATTTGGTCAATATCAGGGAAACAGAATTTGAACGTATTGTCTAAAACTTACAGTAATACCAATAAAGTTTGTATAATATCTAAATTAAATGCATCAGTAGGTTCCAGAAATATTCAAGGAATTATATATTTTTGGAAAATTTTCAGTGTGAAAAGAGGGTATATCTTCGTGAAATCAAAGGTCAAAGTTATGGGTGATGACATGGGAACTGGTCTTTTGAGTCTCAAAACATGTAGCAGGTTTAAGGGCGTATGTGACAGTTTGCTACATTTTCGATAAAGACAAAAAAGGAAAAAATAATCGTTCAATAGAACTTTAAGTTAAAAAATCTATTGAACAGTTTAAATTTTCCTTGTCTATATAGACTTGACTTGACTATTTGAGTTTACCGTCGCATCGACAGTATTTCAGTGATATAGCGACGTCCAGCTAATTAGTGGTGGAGGAAGACCCCGAATGCACGGAGGCATCCGGGTAGAACCACCGACCTACCGCAAGCCAGCTGGAACGCTTTCTCGCATGAAAATCCGAATGACCCTGCCGGGATTCGAACCCATGCGGTGAGGGGCTGAGTGAGTGTTAAAGTCTACGACTTTACCCTCTCGGCCGCGGAAGCCCCTTGTCAATATAGAAAATGTAGCAAAGAGTCACGTGCACCCTTAAAATGGATATCTTTAGGTCTCAAAAGTATATCACCATTTTTGCAATATTTCAAGACTATCTGTTGCCATAGCAACCACATACCAAAATAATATGGTGGGCATAATCTCCATATTGACAACTATCTATGTTTCAAGTTTCATGAAAATATTCCAAGTACTTTTTAAGTTATCGCAGGATCCATTTTCTGCGGACGGAATGACGAACAAGAAAGACAGACGGACGGAGGGAAAACCTATACTATAGTCCCTCCGGTGAACCGGTAGGTGACTAAAATATGTCGAAATTGTCCAATCAGAATGAGCGTTTCAAAAGTGTGATAGCCGCAAAATTGGTTGCCTTCGCTGTTATTAACATGCGAATAAAGATTTACTCCGGAATAACAAACAGGTTTTTTTTTTTGGCAAACATATATTTATCTATAAATAATAATAACATAATTGCTATTGTGCTGCATGCTTTACAGCAACATTGCACGCACACCTTGTTTTTGACCTGCATGGAGAAAAAAAACAGCAACAAAACGTGTGTTCCGAATATCGTCTATTCACGAATTTATACGCAAACGTTTTTTTTTTATACTCTCAGCGCGACCTTTTTTCCGAAAATAGTGGAGGATCAATTTAAAGCTGATAACACGGATCTCTGCTGATAAGAAGATCCAAAATAGATGAATGATATCCCCGTCATACCATTTACACAAGGCATATGCACTGTATATACGTAAACATAAGGATATTTGACACAACGGCCTTGTTCGTGCACTAACTTTGCAAGGTATGTACAGAGTAATTCTAATTACGCCGCCTTCTTTTAATCCCCTTGATGTTTCATATATGCGACCGATAACAAACGTCATTTGGTCTCCTGGAAAATGATAAAATGTAACAGTCAGATATTGACAAAAATTCACGTAGAAGTTTTTTTTAAAATCATTTTACGAAAAACACGAATACTTAAGATGGTCAAAAGCGACACAAACTGCATATAATTGATAGTGTTCGTCCAAACCAACCTGACCTTTTATACTTAAACAATCAGTAATTATTAACGAATTGGAATTTGATTATAAACGAATGTCTGATAAAGCAATTTTATTTGATTTATTCGGTAACCTCTACTACAACACAGAAATATATACTGAAAACAAAAAGTTTAGTCAGGGAAATAAATGATCTTATTTTTAATCAAAATTGAAAAAGATAATTTTAAAAATCGATCTTTCTTATAATAATTCAGTCCTCTTCAATTAAAAGGAAGTAATCATCGACACGAATTTTGTCATCGTAATATGATGACTTCACATACGAGGGTCATTTTAAAGTCTGGATCAATTTACTGTAATGTACACCCGGCACTCCCCATCTTGTTGCAGGAAATCAACATTTCCCTGTTGAAATTAAGGCAGAATAGCAGGCCTCATGATATCGCCACTATATGTTGACTTTTACCTACTGAGTAAAGCTAGTATGATACTACCCCGCCCCAAACGATTGCGCTGCCCCCCTCAAAAACCGAGCGCGTTCTACGACGAGTACATTAAACCAGATAGTGGATTTTTCAATGTAGAAAATTCTTCAAATTACATGTATTAGTATCGGAAATAATACTCTTGCATCGGCGAGAATAGAACTCCTCTTGGCATTTCATACACGTTTAGATAAAGATATCAGTGAGCAAGTAGAATGAAACCTGGCTGGTTAGCTTACAAATATTCATATCGCTCAAATATCTCTCAATTCTCTTTGAGTTGTGTTAAATTGTGTTACAATTCCAGACAGTCACACCATGGCAGACCAATTATCAAGGAGAGACATGGATCAACTGCAGAAGTGGATAGGAACTGGGCCCAAGACATTCTCTCTGCTCTACAGTATCACAAGGGATGGTTGTAGTGCCCCGAAATTTCATCAAAATTGTAACAACCAGGGTCCCACAGTCACTGTCCTGTTCAACCCATCTGGAACCATCTACGGTGGTTACACCAGTCTAGCATGGACTTCTCGTGGCAGTTATGCTGTAGACGGGTCGGCTTTCCTGTTTCGGCTCCAGTATAATGGAAAACCAGCAGCAGTGAAGATGAACAGGACTGGCAGTGGCAATGATATACATGATCATTTAAATCACGGTCCTACCTTTGGGGGTGGCCATGATCTCCAAAGCTTTACTAATCAATGTACAGTTAGTGGAGGCAACTTTGCTCTGAATGGTTACCTGAGAATTGGATCTTCATATACGACAAGTATCAGCGCTGATGAAATTAACAATGGGAACATGACTGTGACGGAGCTGAAGGTGTATAAAATTGAAGGTAGTAACATCATCATCATCTTCATTATCATCATCATCATCATTATCGTTATTGTCATTAGCAGAATGTCAAAGATGGAAGCTTATCAAAGCAAGACTTTTATCCATAATTATCATCTCCTCAGTATCAAGCTGTCAAGTTTAAACTCATTCAGTTTTTTTTTTGCTGGAAATGATGAATGTACGGATTTTAAAACAGGGGTGGGGGTTGTTACCCTCTTAAAAAACATAACTTTAAAGTCCTAACTTGAATTTCATTACCAGAGCTTGAACCCCCTCCAAATCTGTTGCTGGATCTGTGCTTGTGATCTGGTAGTTCATTAGCAAGATTGTCAAATGATAGTCCCATGTTTGTAGCTATAATGGACTTTCACCTCTTGATTCAGGTCAGAAAGCTCGCAATTGCTTCATCTTCAGCACAGGCTCATCTAGAAAAAGAGGAATGGGATGAAAGATCACTAAAGTTGAAAAATGACAAAATTGCAAGAAAAGATAGGGGAAAAATTGTTATATAAATGCAAGTTGATGGGTCGATCTGAAAAACAGATGACCATTCCTTGCTCTGAATGTTTTAAAACATTTCAAAATAGCCATGTTCTTCAGGCTTGTCATTGTTGCTGGTCATAACTCATAGGCAAGAAAGATTGTTATATATTATTGGATGGTTCGATCTGTCAAACAGTCAACCATTTCTTTCTCAAACTGTTTTTTAATAAAACCTGGTCTTCAGACTTGTCAAGAATGTTGGTCATAACTCATAGATGACTTCTACTGACAAAATATCATAGACCAAGTTTATGAAAAAAAATATTCAAAAGATTGAATGGCTAAATCTTATATGACCTAAAAGAATTTTTGTCATAGTGGTGTTTCATATTATACAATGCATTTGAATGAGTGCCCAGGCACTCAGCACTGGTTCTGCATAGGAGATAATATTATAGGTGTACTTGCTTTAGCATGTTTCTTAACACTTTATCTTGTGAATATTCATGCACAATTTATGATATAATGAATATAAATTAAATGAACTTTAAATAGTATATGAAACAGTGGACTTTTCTTTGCTCTGCAGACTATGTAGAATTTGAGCTACATTATTTGTTGAGCCTCAGAGCTCTTTTATATGTCATATTTGTTAAAACCTCATTTATCCATTACTATTAAATGGAATGAGAGAAATAAAGGAATATGAATTGAATTAATTCGAGCAAACAGAGGAGACCCAGATCAGACAGCTCCTATATCAGATCTGACAGCTCCTTTATATAGGAGCTGTCTGATCTGGGTCTTCTCTGTTTGGCAATGTTTCAAATTGAGTCTATATGAAGTAAAGCGTTAATTAGATTAGTGGCAGTGCTATTTAAACCTCACACAATATCTCAAACCTACTCTGGTAATTATAAAATTAATGAAATAAGATGCTTTTATATGTTTCAATATACAGCCAAATGTTGCTTTAAAGACATAAAATCTGAATATGATTTTGCGCTTTATATTTTCAGGTTTGATATATTCAGGTATCATATGCAACCATGATTTTCCTGAATAATTTGAATACATGTATGATTACATTAATAAATGATGATTATTTATTTTTTAAATAGATGGTCACCGTATGATGGAAAAACCATGGAGAAAAACACCAGAATGGAATGTAAAGGTATTTTATGATATATTAAACTTTCATTCTTCCAGAAAGAATTTTGGGGCATATGGGTTTTGCTACGCCTGTATAGAGATTTTTTGTGCACGCCATAGGCCTGAGATGAAATATCACTGGAATATTTGACACCGGGTGTTATTTTGTATACTCTTGCCAGATTTTGTTTCTTATATTTCGCATAGTCAAGGTCCTTTGTTTTTTTCTACTCAGCACTCACATTATTTATCATGTACACTTTATGAAATTTCTTTTTTATGCCCACGCATCAATAGATTGGGGGCATATTGTTTTTGATCTGTCTGTTTGTTTGTCACACATTGACTATAAAACTGAAGTCTTTCCACCTACAGCCTCCAAACTGCACAGGTGCATGCACCTTAATGAGCTCTACCCGCCAGATCACTTAGAGGTCATTTGGTCAAGGTCACCATGACCCAAAATAGCAAATATTAACCTTAACCACTTTATGAACATGCTTCCATCCATAACCTCCAAACTTCTCATGTGTATGCACCTTTATGAGCTCTACCAGCCAGACCCACTTAGAAGTCAAGGGATCAAAGGTCAAGGTCACCGTGACCCAAAATAGTAAATATTAATCTTAGCCATGTTATGAGCGTGTTTCTTTCCATAACCTCCAAACTTCACATGTGTATGCACCTTGATGAGCTCTACCAGAAATGTGACATGACCTTGATCTCCAAGGTATTGGCCCCACCCGTACATGGGCATGTCATTCATTCCAATGTAGCGCTTGTTCCTCTATTTAGTGCTCATAGAGATTTGTATGCTCACTTGATCTCTGATCTGAATTTAAACGTGCCAAATTTGCTTGATAACTATTCAGTTATGCATCCAGGTTTTGAATGCAACATACAGTCATGCACATATCTCAGTGATCAGTTATGCTTATTGATTTCACACTTCACTAAGTTTTCAGGGGCATTAAACAAGTTAAATAACTATTGACTGAATTTATTGTAAATTATATCCCCTTTTGAATTTTGGTTAAGGTTTTACAGGCATTTAAATTTGGTTAAAGTTTTGCATGCAATTTACTAGGATGTACAATGTTTTCTTATAATATAATGGCAAGACAGTGCAGTTTTACAAGTACATATACATATCATATTATAAATAAAGTATTTAAACTGGTTATATAATCAAGATAAATAAAAAAGAAACATGTTATATTCTTTTTTTTTGTAATCAAAATTAATACACTATTAAAGTTTGGAAAAAATGAAGATCAACAGAGAAGGTATAATTTCTTATTTAATAATAATAATAATAAATATATAATACCTGAAAGAAACAGTCGAAAACTCGAAAACATAACATTACGAATTGTACGTAATTAAAAATACTTACATAAATATTATACAATACAAAAAAAAACATCTTTGATTTTTACTGAAAGCAAAACACATTAAAGATGCTTTTTAAACGACAAATACAATAGCATTTTATTACTCCTTAGTTTTTTTTCAAAGCGGAACTTTGAGGATGTCTTGTTTATATTTAAATCGTGTGAGAAATGACAGAGAAATGAGAGAGAAAGAGAGAGGGGGAGAAATGATAACACAATAGAAAACTACATAGAGAGACGAAACAAAAAAATAATTGGATTATAAATAAGCATAGTATTTTTCTGATATATCTTAGTCAGAGACAGAGCAGAGTGTTTCGTTTTTGATTTTAAAAGCATTGTGTACATTGCTAATCTCGTTTGAGTAACTTCACTGTTTGATTTTAATCATGTTACAAATTTTTGCATATTTGGTCTAGTTGTAAAATATTTTGCTATGTATTTTTTTCTTAGGTCATTATATATCTTACATTCCATTACAAAATGATATTCATCCTCAAGAAGGACTTCAGTGGCATTCAACAAACAAGTACAGTAACTTGTTAATGCATTCGAGGATACCATGATTGCTCTTTGTTACATAATATTACCCATATCATCCAGTGTTTCCATTCTACCCTACTATCAAACATCCGAATTATGGCACGCGTGACCTTCAGCTGTGCCAGAAACTAGGTGTTATAAAATGGCAGTTTCAATCAACTTTTTCACAGGACCATCTTTTGCGTTATTGAGGTCAAAAGAAGAATTGTTTTACGATTTGGTCTGGTTTTAGAGGTCTATTTGCGCAATTTCTAGTTGCCAGCTATAATGAGATGATGACTATTGAATTATATAGAAAAATATTCGGGTCTTGACAGAAAGTGTCCGTAGTATTGAGTTGGGCGCGAAAATGAGTTGGTCGCAGAGTGAGATTTTACTTTAATGACAGAAACACAAGGTTTTTTTCTTCAATTTTTAGGTTGATCAAGAAATTATTGTGCCTATTTTTAGTACATGAATGAGTTGAAGGAAAATATTGTGACATTCGAGCCGCGCAGTGACATGCAACTGAAGGAGGCTCGACTGTTGATGATTGGACAAGTGGGTGCCGGCAAGTCCAGTTTTTACAACACAGTGGAATCCATATTCCGAAGCCGAATCTCAACAAAAGCAAACAGTGGCAGTGCTGAGCATAGTTTGACCACAGAGGTATGATATGTGTCGCAGCTTGAATAATACACAATGAAGTGTAATTCAATTTTAACCCAGGTTTGGATCTAAGTCTAGATACTGTGTTTATTTCATCATGTTGATAATTCTGTTGTTTTATTTTTTGATCTGTTGTAATATTTTTTAAATGAACTTACCCTAAGTTTTGCTATTAAAATTTATGCCCTGTTTAGAAATTATTTTATAATCTTGCACCAGGTACACCAATATGCTCTCTTGTGTAAACTAGGTCAATCACTGATCACATGGTATTCCAGTGTAGATGTTAGATAATCTAATTATATTACCGTTTAACTGTTTTTAGCTCACCTGGGCACAACGTGCTCATGGTGAGCTTTTGTGATCGCCTTTTGTCCGTCATCCGTCGTCCGTGCGTGCGTGCGTCCGTCGTCAACAATTTCTTTAAACAACATCTCCTTCTAAACTACTCACTGGATTTTGATAAAACTTCACAGGAATGTTCATAATGGGGCCCTTTACCAAAGTTGTTAAAATTAGTTTGATTGGTCAAAAATCTATGTCACAGGAGCTAAAAATAGATTTTGAAAATGAAAATTTAAAAAATCTTCTTCTCCGAAACCACAAGGCCTAGCCTTTTGATTTATGGTATGTAGCATGATCTTATGGCTCTCTACCAAGATTGTACAAATTATGACCCTGGGGTCAAAATTGGCCCCGCCCCAGGGGTCACTTTATTTAACATAGGCTAATATAGGAAAAACTTGAAAAAATCTTCTTCTCCGAAACCACAAGGCCTAACCTTTTGATTTTTGGTATGTAGCATGATCTTATGACTCTCTACCAAGATTGTTCAAATTATGACCCTGGGGTCAAATTTGGCCCCGCCCCAGAGGTCACTTGATTTAACATAGGCTAATATAGGAAAAAAATTGAAAAATCATCTTCTCAGAAACTACAAGGCCTGGAGTTTAAATATTTGGTATGTAGCATGATCTTATGACTCTCTACCAAGATTGTTAAAATTATGACCCTGGGGTTAAAATTGGCCCCGCCCCAGGGGTCACTTGATTAAACATAGGCTGATATAGGAAAACAACTTGAAAAATCTTCTTCTCAGAAACCACAAGGCATAGAGTTAAGATATTTGGTGTGTAGCATTGTCTAGTGGATCTCTACCAAGATTGTTCAAATTATGACCCTAGGGTCAAAATTGGCCCCGCCCCAGGGGTCACTTGATTTAACATAGGCTAATATAGGAAAAAACTTGAAAAATCTTCTTCTCAGAAACCACAAAGCCTGGCGTTTAAATATTTGGTATGTAGCATGATCTTATAACTCTCTACCAAGATTGTTAAAATCATGACCCTGGGGTTAAAATTGGCCCCGCCCCAGGAGTCACTTGATTTAACATAGGCTAATATAGGAAAAAAACTTGAAAAATCATCTTCTCAGAAACCATAAGGCATGGAGTTAAGATATTTGGTGTGTAGCATTGTCTAGTGGATCTCTACCAAGTTTGTTCAAATCATGACCCAGGGGTCAAAATTGGCCCCGCCCCAGGGGTCACTTGATTTAACATAGGCTTATATAGGAAAAAACTTGAAAAATCTTCTTCTCAGAAACCACAAAGCCTGGCGTTTAAATATTTGGTATGTAGCATGATCTTATAACTCTCTACCAAGATTGTTAAAATTATGACCCTGGGGTTAAAATTGGCCCCGCCCCAGGGGTCACTTGATTAAACATAGGCTGATATAGGAAAACAACTTGAAAAATCTTCTTCTCAGAAACCACAAGGCATAGAGTTAAGATATTTGGTGTGTAGCATTGTCTAGTGAATCTCTACCAAGATTGTTCAAATTATGACCCTAGGGTCAAAATTGGCCCCGCCCCAGGGGTCACTTGATTTAACATAGGCTTATATAGGAAAAAATGAAAAATCTTGTTCTCAGAAACCACAAGGCCTGGAGTTTAGATATTTGGTGTGTAGCATTGTCTATGGATCTCTACCAAGATTGTTCAAATTATGACCCTGGGGTAAAAATTGGCCCCGCCCCGGGGGTCACTTGATTTAAACATAGGCTGATATAGGAAAACAACTTGAAAAATCTTCTTCTCAGAAACCACAAGGCATAGAGTTAAGATATTTGGTGTGTAGCATTGTCTAGTGGATCTCTACCAAGATTGTTCAAATTATGACCCTGGGGTAAAAATTGGCCCCGCCCCGGGGGTCACTTGATTTAACATAGGCTAATATAGGAAAAACTTGAAAAATCTTCTTCTCAAAAACCACAAGGCCTGGAGTTTAGATATTTGGTATGTAGCATGGTCTTATGACGCTCTACCAAGATTGTTAAAATTATGACCCTGGGGTTAAAATTGGCCCCGCCCCAGGGGTCACTTGATTTAACATAGGCTAATATAGGAAAAAAACTTGAAAAATCTTCTTCTCAGAAACCACAAAGCCTGGCGTTTAAATATTTAATATGTAGCATGATCTTATAACTCTATACCAAGATTGTTAAAATTATGACCCTGGGGTTAAAATTGGCCCCGCCCCAGGAGTCACTTGATTTAACATAGGCTGATATAGGAAAACAACTTGAAAAATCATCTTCTCAGAAACAACAAGGCATGGAGTTAAGATATTTGGTGTGTAGCATTGTCTAGTGGATCTCTACCAAGTTTGTTCAAATCATGACCCAGGGGTCAAAATTGGACCCGCCCCAGGGGTCACTTGATTTAACATAGGCTAATATAGGAAAAACTTGAAAAATCTTCTTCTCAGAAACCACAAGGCCTGGAGTTTAGATATTTGGTATGTAGCATGGTCTTATGACTCTCTACCAAGATTGTTAAAATTATGACCCTGGGGTTAAAATTGGCCCCGCCCCAGGGGTCACTTGATTAAACATAGGCTGATATAGGAAAAAAACTTGAAAAATCTTCTTCTCAGAAACCACAAGGCATGGAGTTTAGATATTTAGTGTGTAGCATAGTCTAGTGGATCTCTACCAAGATTGTTCAAATTATGACTCTGGGGTCAAAATTGGCCCCGCCCCAGGGGTCACTTGATTTAACATAGGCTAATATAGGAAAAAAACTTGAAAAATTTTCTTCTCAGAAACCACAAAGCCTGGCGTTTAAATATTTGGTATGTAGCATGGTCTTATGACTCTCTACCAAGATTGTTAAAATTATGACCCTGGAGTTAAAATTGGCCCCGGGGGTTTTAAATTGGCCCCGTCCCAGGGGTCACTTGGTTTAACATAGGCTAATAGGAAAAAATGAAAAATCTTCTTCTCAGACACCACAAAGCATAGAGTTTAGATATTTTGTGTGTAGCATTGTCTAGTCGATTCTTACCAAGTTTGTTCAAATCATGACGCTGGGGTCAAAATTGGCCCCGCCTCAGGGATCACTTGATTTTACATAGACTTATATTGAAAAAAAACAAACTAGAAAAATCTTCTTCTCAAAAACCACAAGGTCTGGAGTTTATATATTTGGTATGTAACATGGGCTAAAAGACCTCTACCAAGTTTGTTCAAATCATCACCCTCGGGTCAAAATTGGCTCTGCCCCAGGGGTCACTTGATTTTACATAGCCTAATGATACCAGGTGAGCGATCCAGGGCCATCATGGCCCTCTTGTTTTTTCTATGGGTGCAATTTTTGCGGTTTTGGGCCTAAAATGGTTTAACTTACTTTTATGCATTTAATTTTTGCGGATTTCTGAAATGAAGTGATACAATTTTTGTGGATTCTTTACACAAAGTGTGTTTTACTTTGTGACCAACTAGATCTATTTAAAGCATAATTTTTAGCTCAACTGAGCACAATGTGCTCATGGTGAGCTTTTGTGATCCCCTTTTGTCTGGCGCCTGTTGTCCGTGTGTGCGTGCGTCGGGCGTTAACAATTTCCTTTAAACAACATCTCCTCCTAAGCCGCGGAATGGATTTTGACCAAACTTCACAGGAATTATCCTTATGATGTCCTCTAACAAAGTTGCTCAAATTATTTTGTTTGGTTGAAAAAGTAGGTTACAGGAGCTAAAAATAGATTTTGAAAATGCAAACTTTGAAAATCTTCTTCTGCAAAACTGCAAGGCCTAGAGCTTAGGTATTTGGTGTGTAGCATTGTCTCGTGAACCTCTACCAAGTTTGTTCAATCAAGACCCTAGGGTCGAAATTGGCCCCGCCCCAGGGGTCACTTGATTTTACATAGGCTTATATAAGAAAAAAAAATAGAAAAATCTGGAGTTTAGATATTTGGTGTGAAGTATTGTCTAGTGGATCTCTACCATGTTTCTGTTGGAGTCCGTTATTTTGCGTGAAGCCTTCGATAAAGGTCCATTTGGGTCTGGCAAACCCTTTCAGATGCGCCATTACAATTGCGAGTTACAAACTGATATAAACATGTTTTGGTTAGCCAGGACTTGTATTGTGTCACTTTGTTTATACACCAACACAGGTGTATCCCTACAATTACAGCATAGTGCATCATGTGTGAAAAATCAGTCCTGTTAAAGTTGATTTAGGAGAAGTGGAGTGACTGTACTGTCTGTACGACTGTCAGGCGACTAGGAGGATAAAATAAAATGAATAATCTGCGCATTTAATATTTGCAGTCTGCTAGCATCTGCAAAATTCTGCAAATAATACATTGCCGCAGAAAAAAAAATGGTATTTAGATATATATGTAAAATCAAAACTATTGTAAATGTATACGGTGTTTACAGTACACGCCATACAGAGTACGAGACAGGTCTGGAAAGACACTGAACTTCCGGTTGTGTGACACACGAGGGCTTGAGGAGAGCATGGGACTGGATGTTCTGGAATGTAGTCGCCTACTTGATGGCCACGTGCCCGACAATTATCAGGTGAGGTCTTCTCATAGAGAAGTGTCCAGAGGAGGAAGTATTCATAGACTATGAATATCTATGATTAGAACCCTTCTGGGTAATGGATTTTGAAGGCCTTCCCTGGTCCAACAAGAAACTTTTGCGATGGATGGCCTAGTTTCTCTAACAAGATTTCTCAAATTATTCGAATCAGTAAAAAAACATGGCTGGGCTAATTTGCCTTTAGTCCTATATATTATATAATATGCCATCACTTTGTGATATTTTCTTTCTGTTGCAAAGCGACATCATATCGAAAAGCCGCAAAAACACATAGCAAAATAAAAAATGTGCAGCTTTCATAATTTAAGTAGTAATTAACATCATATGATTATATTATTGACTTTATAACAGCTTAATCATTCCACCCTGATTTCACCATGGAACGTGCTATGAGCTTTTAAGGCTTTTCGATACCACGTCGCTTTGCCCCAACTAAAATATCTCAAAGCGACGAAATATTCACAGGACTAATTTGCCTTATATGTATAAAACTTTGAAAATCTTCTAAGATGTTTTGTGTCTATCGTCTTATGGTGCTCTCCCAAGTTTGTTCAAACTGTGCCCCTTGGTTCATAATTGCTCATCAGACTTTTGTGGAATTTCCTTATGTTCTTGTTTTCTAATGTGTATAATAGAAATAATGTGGATTTAAGTGCATAGTGTGTGCCTGGCATAATGTGATTAAATACATCTTACATCTATTGCAATTTAATATAGTTTGTGTATAGTTTGTGAAAAACTATTTCTTGTCTTTGTATGAGACTCATCAGTGGACAGTGTGTGCCTAAGAGTACAAATTGTTATTACACAAAAATTAAATGTTATTTGAGGAGAGCTGGTTGGTATTTATCCATTGCCTTCCAATTTAAGGATTCATAGACCTTCCTATGCACTAGTAATGGTTCAACAAGAAGTGTTAAAAAAGGCTTGAGTTGAACCATATATTTCAGAATGTTTCTTTTCTTAATACATGTCTGCCTGGCTGTGTTTGATAAGTGGTAGATACACATGGGTTAAAGATCAAATAGTCACAATCCATCCATTGTGTGTTCCACAGTTCAACCCTGCAACTCCAATATCAGAGGAAACGCCAGGCTTTATCAAGGAACCAAGCATGGGAAACAAGGTCCACTGTGTTCTGTTTGTCATTGACGCTTCAACCTTGGAAGTAATGACTCCGAACATCATAGAGAAGATAAAGAGCTTCCAGACTCTGATGGACCAGCGAGGTATAAACAGTCAACTATGTGTTTTATCTTACCATTATGAGTATTTGGCAAGTGTGTCCTATTTGTGAAAGAATGGTTGGAAAGCCAATCTTTGAATAAAAGCATGAAATTCAGCTTAATTTACATGGAATTATGAATTTATTAATTCATTTTTGTGCAAAGTTGTTCTAGGCTAATGTTTTATTGAACATATATCTGAAGTACTTTTGTCAAAATATGCCTGTGATTCAAAAGTCGTAGTTTTTATAGGCAGATCGTATTATATTATACTCCTATCATCTGTCTGTCCGTCCATATGCAGAACCTTGTGATTGCAATTTCTATTATACTACATGTATTGGGGGGATTTGGTTCAAAGTTACACATAAAATATAGTTCATATGTAGTTGGGCATGGAGTCTGGATTTTGTGCCTTCATAAACCTCTCCAGAATTATTGCCTTTGTATACAGTAATGTGTGAGCAGAACCTTGTGAACACAACTCTCTTACACCACTGGAGGAATTTGGTTGAAACTTAGGTGTTATGCTTATCTTGATTTGTGGCTTTGCATGATTGCAAAAACATCTCATGCTCACTCATTTGTTTCTGGAGTTAGGACCCTTGATCACATTTCCGTGACAGCATTCTGTAGACAGAAATATGTGAATGCAACTCCTCTTTCCTGCAAGGATTTGTTTCAAATTTACCCAATATACTTGCATATTTATTTGTGCATAAAGACATGATTTAATGCTCATACTTTTCTTTGAGGAGTTCTTTGTTGTTTTACTTATACTGAGTTTGTTTGGGTCATTACATAGAAACTAGTTTCAGCCCCAAGTGTGATTCAGCCTGTTATTGAATTATCAATATACAAACTACAAATACACAATATTTATGA
>CM037792.1:47085475-47135475 GCA_021229015.1 Solen grandis | reverse complement strand
AATGAGTCAGTTTTCTAGGGGACCTGTCTGAGATGTTGCGCCGGAGTTATCCGTCCTAACGACAGCATTTAAGTCATGTATCGACGTGGGAGACACCCCGACCTTACTGCACTCTAACTGGAAGGAACCCACAGAGGTGTGGGGCTAGTGATATAGAAAGACATTCGGAACATCTCGCCATTTTTTTCGAAATATATACCCGAGCACCGACGGATATGGCCGAGCAGTTATGAGTGAAAGAAAGTCAGCGACTATAGCCACTCGGCCACAGATGTCCACTTCTGAATTTATTGCTGATATCAATAATAAAAATGAAGCTTCGCTGAGACAATACTGGCGCTAAGTTGTTTTTATCTTTATGGACCATCAGTATACATGGACTAACATTACACAAGGGTAAGATAAAACCAGCTATCTTCATTATTGATGAGATAATAAACTATACATATGCCATCTTCTTGGATAATCATTAGAGCGCACATTTTGAACCGTCAGCTGTTGAAAACTATATACTTAAACAAAGTAACAATTGTTGTAGAACATGGTCACGTAAATACAGAATTTACGGTTGGTATCAAATATTCTGGAATCTACATATTTTCCTAATTAACACACTTTTTATGTCCATTCGGACGCATATAGTAAAAGGTGCAAATACAATCGCCCTAGGAAGTTTCGTACCCATAAAGGTAAGGTCAAGAAACATGTGCTACCGATGCAGTGAGACGCCGGAGTCTTTCTTTCTATATTTGCTTGCTGAAAATAGGTGTACTTCCTTTATCCCTTTATACCTTTCACAAAATCAATTAATGCTCGCAGAGGAATACCAGTATTTTATGCTTACTTTGTATTTGCCCCCTGATGCAGAAATAGCTCAATTATTCCAATAATTAGATGATTGTTCGGAAGTAATTAGGCCATACACATCAGGTACAGTAAAAGGACAGTAATGTAACGTACCAAGATTGTTTCAGGCCTATTCCCCTAGATTTGGTTATGTAACCCTTCAGAAAGCCTCAGAGAAATCTTCGTTAATATGCAAGGCACAGTGTTATATATGAAAATAAACTTAATTCAGTAAGATGAAATATAGTCTTAATTAAAATCGATTGATTCCGATAACTTACATCTATGTATCGAAATAGGTGCCTTTCTTATTAAGAAATATGCAATTCAAACATTGAACTATCTAAACTATTTATATAGCAGTGAAATACATATCTTAACGAACTTTGACTCATAATAAATGTGAACACTATTATTTACAGCCATAATAAAACATTGATCACTTTAACACAGAGATACACGCAATAACGTCCTTCGTAAATAAACAACATCGATAAAAATATATATACTATGTATGATTTTTTTCTATCATTGTGCTCGTTTGTATACTATTCCACCCAATCATTAAACAGTTAAATACATTAAAAGTTAAAAATAACTATATGTAGTAACAATTTCCTGCAAAATTGAATGGATCGATCATTGATTGAGAATGATCATGACAATAATATCATCGGTATGAGATGGATTTCAATTTTTATGTCACAACTCAACATTATTATTGATATGTCCCCCGTGTGGTAGTGAGTGGCGACTCGTGTTGTTGTTATGAAGACATGAGTGAGACGTTGCCGAGTTCGAGTGAGAGAGGTCAGTATAAAGCGTGCTAGGCACGACATCGTCATGGAACTCGCTGATACCGCGGCAGACCTTGCAGCTGAGAAGGCGCCTGAACGCCATCTTGTAATGTCGGTTGAAGTTGTAGTACAAGAATGGGTTTAGCATGGAGTTGATATACCCCAGCCATAGTGCCACCGTCCATAAAGTATACGGTATCTTATAGCCTAGAAAGGGATCGATAATGTTTAGAATAAAGAATGGTAGCCAACATATGAAGAAACAGCCCATGATAATTCCAACAGTTTTTGCCGCCTTGGTTTCATGATGAAGTCTGCCATGACGGTGATGTTGGTGGGCCGATAATTCTAAACTGCGTATTTGCTTGGCTTGTCGTCTGGCGGCAGAAAAGATGTAAAAGTTACAGATGACTATAAATATAGTTGGAATGTAGAAAGCAATGAGCGAACAGACGATAGCAAAGACCTTGTTCACAACAAATGCGCAGTGGGTCTCGTCTTCCGGCGGAAATGCGCAGTTAACGTAGTCTTCAATCCCGATATGATTCCAATTGTTCATTATAGGCACGAACGAAATAAATATAGGCACAATCCAGCACACGGACAACATCAAAACGACAACCGGTCTGTTTAAGCGTTCATGAATGAAAGGTCGACATATGGCCAGATAACGGTCTATAGCCAAACATGACAGATTAAATATAGAGGTCGTTGTGAACATCACATCGAAACTTGTGGTAATGAGGCACCACTGCCTACCCAGTTTCCATACTTTATCGTTGAATTGTTGATATATCCCGAAAGGCATAACCAAAATGGCGACCATGATGTCCGCTACAGCAAGCGACACAACAAATGCATTAGTTACAGTCTGCAGACGCTTGTGAGTTAACACGGCAACGATGACCATGATATTTCCAAGCATCGTCAGACAGGGAAATATGAAGAGTCCACTGGAAATGATGTAACGTTGTGTCTCAGTCAGTTGAGGTGGGGGTGGAGACATGTCTTTCAGTATTTCATCACAAGTGGAATCCACTGACGTCACATTTGTCAATGACGTCACATTGTGATTCAAAGACACATCTACAGTGATATTTCCCAACTCGGAATTGTTATAAATCGATTCCATATTGCAGATATTTCAAGATCTTCAAAACTTTAAAAAAATAGTTCATCAAAATAAGAAAAGTTCCATACTAAAGCAATGAAAAACTCACTCTTTTAAAGACAGAAATTAGAAGTTTTAGTCGTCAGAAAGGGTGTGGGTGTATGCCAGCTAATTGATCGTCCTATTAAAAGACACACGCAATTGCGATTGCCAATGTTTTGTTTTTATGCGTGACAATATGGCACTGCTGCGGAAAATTCTCGAATGGCGGAAATAATAAAAGCAGACGACTTGATAATATTGTAGGTATAAATCAGGTGTATCACTCAACTATCTTGCTTACAACGTCGAATAGCAAGAGGCGGCATGATACCTGCTGCCACAGAATTATGTCTCAGCCATTACAGACGCACGTGGGGAGCACGTGATTTGTGTATCCTTGTCATATATTCACAGCTACTCCGCTGAATGGAACAACCTTAATTATTGACACACACAAAAAAATCACCCCGTTATATAATCTTTCTTAACTTTCAACAAGGTTTCAACTATATCGGATAACGGTATAAATGAAACACTTATTTCTGAAATTTGACGCACTGTAAATCCATTGCAACCCGCGGTGATATGTAGTCAACTTAATGCACCACTATCTCCAAAATATAGATATTAGACACTGAGCTCCAGGTTTTCCTCTGTCTCAAATCCAGTAGCCACTTCTGGCGTAGCGGTAAGCAGCTTAGAAAATAACGATTCACAGAGTTTCATTTTCAAATGAGAAACTAATGGCGCTTGGATAGATCGTCGGTAATCAGTGACTGACGTATTCCAGTTCAGTAGAATCCAGGCAAACGATGGGCTGATCACTGGTAATGTGCGGCTTCCATGCACCGACCGTTCACTCACCGCCTCTAATGGTGCTACTAATCCTGAAAATACAGACCAGAATGAAATTAATTTCGAGTCATTTAATTTAAACCACAGCTCCTCTCACATGATAAATGATGCCGATGTGTTGTTGAGCTATGTATATCCGTGTCAACAAAATGCCTCTGTTCGGATTTTGTGAAACGTAAAATGTACATATTTATATGTATAGCAATAAATTTATGATTCAGGCAAAAATTGCTGGAAGATATGAATGGCAAATACATTTATTCTAAAATGTCAGATATTTACACAGGATTGTGAAATAAACATTCACTTTTGATATTTATTAGAATTTACCATTTTCAGTAAATGTGAATTTCTGATTTTATGGCTTAAATTGCCATTTAATCAATATCGTTGTATGCCGTTGTATAAATCAGCACCGCAGTCATAACGCATAATATTCATGTATATATATATATATATACTACACGTATGGCCAGTTGTTATTGACGTCATTGACATAGATACCCCCAACAGGCACTTTGATTAGCCAAGAATTAGGCTTATGAACGTCAAACCCAATTCTGTGTTATCATACAAATAAAATGAGATTAAGACTTCAAGCTAAGTTGACAACAGCAATGATTAACTACATGTATTTATTTAAATTTATCGCCGCCAACCGACATTTCAATTTTCCCACCGAGCAATAACGCCTACCGCTTTTGGTCACGAAGTGTGTTTGTTGGTGTCGCACCGGTTTCGAAATACAGTTATATTGATTTATACCAAACCAGTGCCCCAAAGATATTCCTATCTATTATCTATGGAATCAGCTAAATAAGCACTTTCAATTACCTTTTCCCTCACATGGCCACCTTTGATTATATCGATGGGCAACCCAGGGCACCACAATCTAGTTACGTGACTTACCCTGGTTCAAAGCTTTAATAGATGGTTCGATTCAGTGTATTGGTTTAACGAGTGTTACGTTGTTTAAGTTGTTTAAACATCTGGGATCGTTTGACCTTTTGCGTGGAATCGTGATTTTAACACATCAACATTTTTCTTCGGTGTCTTGTATCATGGCGATGGTAAAATGGCTAGACTAATAAACTCCTGGGAAACGTATTTGTGTAAACAATGTTGAACGCTCAGAAGTGATTACCATACATTTATTCATGTCAGAGGCATATGGATGTAAATGTTAGAGGTCTGTATGTCATTGTGAATTAACTGCTAAATGGTGTTAGTCACACTACAAATAAAAACAAGAGCACCGCATGCGGGTGCCAATGCTCGTCTGTTTTTGCCAACGTTAAATATTTTGTTAAAAAAAAAGCCGACCTAGAAAATCACTACTAAAACTATATGCTTTTACATGCAAAATTGAAGTAACATACCCCTTAAATTTTACCTTTGACCTTGAAGGATGACATTGACCTATGAATGGAATAGAATGTATACAACAAAAAGATGTTAAAATTGTAGACAAAAATTACAATGGCCAATCCACTGAGTTTCGATAATCAACACACAACCGTAAAATTCGAAGACAATTAAAAAATGCTCTAATTTTTTATCTATCTAGTGATAATGACTAAAATCACACCTGCACAGGTTCATATGATGACAAATCAGTATACAAAATTTTAAAAAGAATTATTGAAATGTTACATATATATTTAAAACTTGTCCAAAGTTATGGCAAAAATGGATGAAAGGTCAAGGTCGACAGATGAAAGATTGAGGTATATCTGAATATCCATTGTCAAGATATATATGCATACCAAAAATAAAAGTTGTTTGTCAAATAGTAAAGAAGGTATGGCCATTAAGTTTTTTGTTTAACATTTAAAAACAGGTCAAACTTCAAAGGTCAAGGTCAAAAGTAAAAAAGTGTGATTTTAATGGAAAGGTCTTGCCAAAAGGAATTCACATGTGAAATATCAGTGTCATGTTGGTTTTAAATTTTAAAAAAAAAAGGTAAAGGTCAAGGACAATAGGTGAAATATTTGCTTATGTCTGGATAGGCCTTGTAAGATGAATAAGCATACCAAAAATGAAGTTGCATATTGAATAGTTGATAAGTTATGGACAACGTTAAGATTCCGTTTTTTTTTTCATTGAAAAACAGACGAGCTTAAATTGAAACTTAATAATACGAGGGCTTGGTACCAAACTATTGTAACTGCTTCTCTATTTATAGATAGTAACAACAGTTTTGCACCAAACTCTCGATATAATTCGATTATGTTTGTGAAATAAAATAATTAAGAGTATACTCAATAAAGGGTAATAACTCTGGCATAGATTAAGGCATACAAAACAGGTATATGTATATTATCTTTTTTTTGTTTTGGGTCATGAAAATACCCAGGATCAAAGGACAGTAACTCTAATGTCAATAAGATTACCTTACCAAACTGCTTAAATAATACTGAAAATATTTTTTATATATATTTCAAGGAAATATTTTAAACGACTTTGTGAACATTATCAATATGTATTAAAGGGCAGTGACTCTAAAGTCACTGCAGTAAACCTGGCAAAACTACTCATGCATAACCGATAAATAATTAGAAGTTTCACGATTCTTTAGATCTGGTCATCGATGTACAACTATATCCTATGATATAACAATCATCATTACCAAATTGTCGGTATACTATTTGCTTATAATAATATACATTAAATTTTAGTTTCATCAGAATATACCCAATGGTTTTATTCAAACCGTGTTTTTTGTAAACACCCCTTTTATATGCGTGCGATTTTCAAGGCTTCGGATGGACGAAGAGGCAACGCCAAAACTATATACCACCCCCTTTCGACGGAAATGGAATAAAATACGGTTGCTTTGTTAATAAAACAAAGCTCCATAAATAGATTGTTTTAAGATTAGGCATTATTATCACTTGTCATCAGATAAAATGTTTATTTGAGAATCAGAGATTATTCAGACAATCTCAAGCTACATTGAAGACACATCAATATGTCAACAAATAAAACTGATCAGTTTAAATGCCCGCCAAGAAGCAAATTAATTCATCGAGTTCCGTAGTACCTAATTTGCCAGGCAATTAATCTGCCAATTCATCGCTCGATTTCTGCATCTTATTCTCGGTTCATAAGGTCAATCAATGTGAATTTCATGGAGGTTAAAATTAGTTTTATCAAACAATAAGACCGAACAGACTCCTAATTCGATTAAAAATACACCGTGTCAAAACAAACAATGCGTCAAAAGAAAATAATTATATTTGTTCTATTTCATCTTAAAAGTTCATTTACGTCGATTTGTCAATGAGTTTCTCAAGTTATAAAATTCTTCTAATCGTTTCAAGGGTTGCACGAGTACCTACAGAGGTATTGAATAATTTCCCAAAGCGAGGCTCTGGCTTCTTTGGATCTGCAGTCAAGGGATGTAATCTTGTCACTAACAAATCTTAGGGTGTCCATAGCGCATCGTCCATAAAACCCTATCCACGCGCGCGCAAAGCACCAACAACACCCCCCCCCCCAAAAAAAAACAACAACAACAAAACAACCCCCCAACCCCCCAAAAAAACAAAAAACAGCAACCAGTATATTTTCAGTTATCGCGTTTGTGTCATCACCTAACGCTCTTTGCGCGAGTAAAGAGTAATAAATAATTTTATGTTGGGTGCACGTAAACAGTGGAACACAAGATTGACTTAAATTAACAACCTCTCCACTAGTAACCATTCTTTGCAATAGTTTAGGAATGGTCCCACAGACTGACGTAGAATAACAACAGCATCCCATCTCCTCCCCCTCCACTCCACCCCGATTATGGCTAGTAACTCTTTATATGTTAAAAAGATAGGAAAATATATTAGCTTTTTACATTTGGCAGTAAGGGCACTCTAAGGCCCCCTTTGGATCGATCCTTAAAATATATAATGCACTCAAAAGTCAAAGCTTTAGGACCACACAGAATGCCCAGGCTTCCGCCAACCATACTTTTGGTTATACTTAAATACTTAGTGGCGAATGTAATATTTCTTTTTTCTCTAATTAGATGTACCAAAATGTGCCAGTTCTTGAAAAAGATTGATAGTTATTAGAATAATTTATGTACTTCATATTTCGTAAAACAGAAATGGTGGAATACGATTTCTTACTCATTCACGAATTTAAGTGTAATAAAGCGTTATGTATTGTTGCTGGAATTTGAGCCGGGCCACAGTGGCGAAAATGGCAACCTTTTAGATAAACCCTTAAAATAAACTTATAAACAATAATGATAAACAGGAAACAAAACGATCGAGTAAACCAAAAACAGCATCATTAAAACTAAAAATAGTTGATATACATATAACCCGAGTCGGTGAATTAATAGGACGTCGGTTTTTTTCCATAAACTTGTTTAAAAAACACAGTTCTTATATTTGGTAATTTGAAGAACAAGAAATGCCCATGAACAAAAAACACACCCCTTCAAAAACAAAACAACAGCAACCGAAACCCTTAAAACGTGAGGTCTAGATCAGATTCCTTGGCTGTTATATGATTCGCGACGTTAACGGCTTCGGTCTCGACAGTGAAATGTAGTCAAGGAAGACGGCATTCGAGTAAAAAATATAAGAACGCTAGCCAACGGGCTTTGTTTTCTCTAGCAATTCCAGACATAAGCACAAATAAATATTCCGAAGTTTCAAACTGTTTTCTCCATTCTCTCTCCCTTGCCAGTAAGTAGATGTTTTCACCTCGAAACAGGATGCTCTATAGTTCAGAGTGGTTAAGATTAATGCAGGTACAAGAAGTTACAAAAGGCATCTACGTGTGCGTATAACGTGGCTGTATTAAGGTAATCAATCCATTATTAAACTATAATCATGGTCCATCAAATGCTTAAAAAAAATTCAGTGCAGATGCAAGCATACACTGAATTGGAGTTATAGGCTCTTTTGTTCAAAGTATATAAAGGCTTGTATTTACTATACAATTCCTATGATCAGTTGAGGAACCATGATCACAATTCAATGATGGATGGGTTACCTTAAGTGTCTGGGTGCGGTACCATATCTCGTTTTTGTGGCGTGATGCCAACATACAACATTATGACAACTTCGAATTAAGACGATATACTTCAAGATGTTCTCAGTATATTTCAAATACCCCCTCGCTTCAATAAATAAATATAAAAACTTGTGTTCACAAAGGATAAATCAGATGACTTCACATGCACAAACTTACCGTTCTGTTGTCTACTTTTACTTTGCTTCTGAAGACAAAGAAAAAAAAACACACACACAAAAAAAACAACAACAAAAAAAACAACAATAACCCAAAACTTGATTTTTTTTCTTATACACCGTGATGTTTAATCCATTAGCTGAGTAGAATTTAATGGTCACAGGAGAATCACCCATTCCTTTGCACTACCTTGAATATGCCACCATTTCTCCTAGTTTTCTATCTACATTTTAAGACGTGTGGTCGTTCTCTGTGTAGAAGATTCTCTGTGTAGAAGACCCCAGAACTCTCTCAGATAGAGTCTGGAGTGTCGCTCTTACAGTTCACGTACATTTTTACATGTTAATTGATAGCATTTCATGTTTTGCACCAGATAAAGGAAACTGTACCAAAACACGAGATGTCAAACACTCTAATGACAAATAACAAACATAACGAAACGCTGTGCAGGCACTGTTATAAAATACACAATAGCTTCAAGAAAGCACATGCGTGCTTTACAAATGTGCATTGCATCATGCATATTTAATTTTACGGAATTGCGCGTTTTTTTTGTTTCATAAGGGAGAAGTTTCACTTTTAACGACATAAAGAAGAATATTTACAAAGTACTTTTTTGTTTTGTTTTGGAGAAAATGACAGAAGCTTAAAAATAAAGTATGATCATCGGGCCTTTCTTTCTACTTTCCTTTTTGTTTGTTTCAATTATTGGCGTTTCACTTTATTAAAGTTTTCTTTCTTCGGAACTGTAAAAATGAAACAATGGAATTTTGGTAAAAGGGTGAGTTTTACAAAAAACATCTTGGTATTTCATGCCAATAAAGTGCCTGTTTTAGCCATAGTGTCAATTTAATCACAATGAATGAGATTTCCTTCTTATAATCAATACAAGGGACAGAATTTACTTCATTAAAATTCATTTGACAAATATTGCCTATTAAATATGGATGCAACAACAGCATTGTTATTGGAGTAGGGAGCTACTAACAATCTAATTCCGTCGAGGGAGCTTCTTATACACACATAGATTGGATTAAATTAAGAGTAATAAAGATTTGAACTTCAGTTAGAGCTGAAATTCTCTGTAGAAAGTTTTTGCAAGTCTACCACGTGTTACATTTCACAAATAGTCCTAAACATATATATCTGAAGAACGTGTTTCCTTGAAACAGCCGCGTCGTGCGCAATACCAACACACTAGAATCCACGTTGTAAAACTTTTGTATTTTACTACAAATAACCTTGAAACAAGATTTGTTAGCAAAACGTCCACTGATGTGACTTGAAACATGGCCCATCTGGGGATTGAACACACGTTGCTCACTCCGCAGTAGGACTTTGCCGGTTTACCAGTTGAGGCATCACAAGCTACGAAATAATCATTAGCTCCCCGTGTTTAATATCTTTAATTGAAGGTCACCAATACTCTTTGTGTTGCTGATCAAAGCTTTGGCAATATAATTCCAGGAATATTTCGAATTGTCTGATGATGACATATTCCGGTGTACGTGTTTTATGAGTCATTACAAAAATCATCATCATCATCATCATCATCATCATCATCATCATTACAACCGCCAACATCATCATTATCACTATAATCATTATAATCAAAACCACCACCACCACCACTATACTTAAATTCATTTTCTTCTCTTATTATTATTATGATTTTATTCTTTATCTCCGTATCAACATGAGTAGGCTCCTTTAAATCACTAAAAAGTTCGTCGGTTGTGATATTCGGAATTGATGTTTTAGTTGATTAATAACCTACTGTTATAGATAATTTCACCAGAGAAAACGGCAATATCCGGTATAATTCGTTGATCTAAATTGACCAATCAGTAATTTTGGGAAACCTTTCAAATGTATGTTTATTTCCCATTGAACAATGTGTGAAACTGTACACCAGCATTAATAGTATGAATTAGGCGTTCGGGAAGTGCTCGTTGATTTAGGTAGGCTTACGTCTTATTTCGGAGTGAAATGGTCTATTGTAGATAACATTTAGTATATTATTTAAAATCTTCATTTTTGGGAAGCTATGTTTGATTATTCTAATAATAATGTTTACGGAGATTAATTTTACATTTTAACTTTTATTCTCTCCAAAATGGCGAAAAAAACAAAACAACAACAACAAAAAACTCACAATTAATCCATTTGACAAGAACCATTTATTTTGATTCCTTATCGAAATTAACATTTTAATGACCAAAGGAAACCTCCTCTAAAATAATGCTTAAACCAATATAATAATGAGCACAAACATTCAATTACATGATATGTTCCCTTTCTCTAGGAGAAGAATTTATCTAGAAATAGTTCCCTCTTTCAACGTGTAACGCATGGGTAAATACCGTCACGTTCCACCCACGTGGGTGGCCAAACCACGGCGACATCAAAAGTTACAAGGGGTGTTCGAATTGTATCCGGAAGACTTCTATAAATTAACCATTAATATGGTTATTGCAATAACAGTTTTAAAAGTGATATTTTGTTACATTATTAACTTAATTAGGAAGAACAAGTGATACAAATTACACTGATGCAAATTTAAATGTCTCCTGCAAATTATGAACTTTCCTGGATACTTTTCGAACACCCCTCGTAGTCTCTCTATACTAAATTGTCATAAATGCCGCCTCACACAGCTACAAATACCACAGACAACGCTTTTATCTGGCGTTTTAAATTGACTAATTACTACTACAATTTACGATCACATATAAAAGCTAGCTTTGTTAATTTTGCTGACATATAAAACCGTTGTCTGTACATGTCAGTATGTTTTTCCGCGGCCACACTACACTAAAAGTTCAAGGAAAGACATAATTAGTTTACAAGAAACTAATTCTAGACTTTAATTTCAGATAAACTAATATCGGTTGCTATGTAAAAGCGGGAAAACAGATTCAATTTAGCCATTTGTGCACATTCCTGGATACTAATTGTATACTGATTAAGTTTAAGCCATATACTGTAATTAAACTGTATCAATATGAAATATTCTGATAGAATTTATTTTAAGAAACAAAACACACGTACTGATGTGTTTCTATAATAAATACAGTAAACGTTCGATTATCCATTTATAGTTCAAAATATAATGCTAGTGGATATCTTGATGAATAAAAGTATCTCCTATTTAACCACCGTCAGATACCTATGATCAATTCGTTCCGTTATTCTCCATGATGTATGGAGAGTAGCATAATCAACAGCCGTGGGTATCATACCATACCAACAGACGCTTGATGATGTATGATGTTTTTAAACTACTTTTTTAATTCCTAAATAAACCCGTCATCAAGCTCCCGTTAAACTTACGTGTTTATAATACTCAAAGCTAATGATTTTAATACTAATAATAATGATGACATAAAATAAAGTATACTCTAGTACAATTTTCAATTTAAAGTTTAAGAAGGACCATTATGCAAAAAGTTAGCGCGCGAGCGTGAAAAAAGTACTATTTTTGCCATCGCGCTTTCGTGACGACGCCCTTGACAAGCGCGATACATGACGGAAATCAGACACCATAATATAGGGGTATGATTATGATATTTTAGACTGATCGTGTAATATTTTCGAGCATAAACATTATTTCGTATTTAATACGTTCGTCATCGAAAATGTTTGGCTAGCCGTTAGTATAGAAAGTAACTTCAATGTGGCTGATACCTTTCTGAACAGAAATATGTGATGGTGACGTGTACAAAATCCGAAGCAAAATGTAGACACTCTTGCTAACATATGTATAGAGCAAGCTGGAATTATAGGCGTATTACACCAGTCATTGACTAAAATATAAATAAATGAAATTGCGCCTTATTGGGTTATTACCCGGTAAAACCGCGATGGGACCAATGAAATGACGATATCTGACATATCCAAATACGACGAAATACAGGCGCAAATTCAAAAAGCTAAAAATGATATCGATCGTGCCTATCCGACGATGCTTAAAGCAGCTCGTTTACATATGGTCATTGACTTAGGATTTAATTAAAACTATCTTTGTGTATTACTTCTATCTGTACTCACTTACAGACGCATGATCTTCAAATTCAATATTCTTTGAATGTAGAATACGAGTAGATTCTCTATCACAGGCTATAGCGTTACGGACGGTATAAAAAGTATATTTAGAATGATAAAACCTATATTTCGAATTTCTTTTCCGTGTGCCGTCACATGACTGATCATATTGACTCTTCGCGCATGCGCCAATTTTACAGTTTCAAACAACAACAGCAACAACAACAACAACAACATAACAAAAACATTTACTAATTCTATACTCGGAACTGGTGAAGACCTCAGATTGCGGAATGGGTCATGTGATACAGCAAACACCTGCCACGGGGAAACCATATTCTCTATCTAACTTGAAATTCCCGAAAGGCAACCACGAAATACAGCGTTTTCCCGTGCATGTGACCTACACTTCCCGTTTTTATTTGTCATAGAACAAAGACATCACCAATATTTACAAGGGGGAAAAAAATCAACTTTTTTATTTTAACCGATCAAACGAGCTGCTTTAAAAAGATGAACTTGATTTAAAATAAAAGTCTACCTTCTATCAATCGTTACCGGAGTAAAGGATACGATATTATTAAATGACCATGGTTAATTTATTTTTTCTGTTGTTTTTTTTTTCTTGAGTTTCTTATTTTCTGTTTTATAACAACGTTTGTGGTTGAATCTTTCATGACATTTTTAAAGTGTTTTACTGGTTGCAATACTTTTCATGTACATGTATGTGGAATGAAGAAAACATTCGTGAAAATAGGCAAAGCATAGTTTGTTCTCTCACGATATAGAGCAATCGTCTATGACGCCTCTTGTCCATCATTTACAAAAGTTTAAGATTGTAGCCAATGACCGTCGAACATCTAAAACGTTTGGTGCCATTTGCATTTAATGGTCATGCAATAATCAAATATGCTTCGTTTATTCTTAATTGTAAATCCCCATCGTTTCCATTTAGTCTGGTGCTTGTGATAGTGTTGCCTCGAAAATAGGAGTAATGGTGCAAATCCTTCAATGTTTCCACTATAGAAATCTTGAATAGTTAATATTTCATAAGATAGCGATTTAATATAGTGCTCCCGCGAGAGTCTTAAAACAGAATGTGTTGGCATCTTTAAGTGTACACTTGGTGCCCAGAGCTATTTAATGGTGCCTATTAAATATAATGGATTGTTATACATACAAGTAGCGTATGATCAGACAAATAGCGAGTCTATCTTACGATAAATTTAGCCATAAAAATGCACATAATTTTGTTTCTAGAGAGGACGCTTCATTTTCCCTGCATATACCGGTATATTTTATCAACATTTCCCAGTTTTATTACTTTGGGGTTTAAAAGCAATGGTAAATGTCCAAAGCTCCATCTGTGAAAATATAAGATATAAATGTAGTTCTTACAAGTGTCAGTGATGAAAAACAATTCTATGGAAAAAGTCACTGTACATTAACAAAATGTCTGAGCTAATCAGTATTCAGAAACTTGCTTCGATCTTTATTTTACGGACATTATAGACTTAATTACCAGCATTGAATGACTACAAATGTTGTTATAATATTTTTCCTAGATTATTGTCATTCATCCAGAAATGTAATAGTGTCACAGAAATAAAAAAAATGAAACGTTTATATTGCCAATGGCGCCGGCATTGTTCAGAGGCACTAGTCCTGATTTGAGTGTAATTTGACATTTTACATCCGTACAAGACATCATGGTACTCATTTGAAATGTATGTACTTCTTGATAAATGACATGAGCTAAAACAACACAACCAACAACAACAAAACCCACTTCAAAACCACCCCAAACGACAAAAAAATTTTTTTTTTTTAAAAAAATCAGAAACCAACACCAACAAATTAAAATAATTTTGGCTTAAACTTGTAAATAAGGCAAGACAACCAACTTAACAACAAATGCTATAAAAACAGTTTAAATGAAATAAAACACACAATAAAACGAACGGTTGAAGATTAGAATATTTTCCAAATGGAATTTTTTTTTATCATCGAGATTTATACATCAAATTAAATAAGGAAATAATGCTTTAAGTTTCCCAATGCAGTCAGAATGATAAACCTATCCACTTCTATCATATTATAATACCAGAATTGTACGGCATATAGATGGTATGATACCACTGCAAGAAACCAAAAATAATAATCTTTGACGGACTTCAAAGATATATAGCACTGAATCTTGAATAGATACATACCATGCGGGCACCAATTTCAAAATATAGATTATACATTTTGTTACGTAGTTTAATCGCAGTTTTTCACCATTTGTTTTTCAAAAGTCATTTAATCCGTATCCAAACCGCATCAGCAGCGAAAATTTTCTTCCTCCGTAAGTTTCGATTTATCCATGTATGGTTGATATGGCACAAATTTCTCAAAACCACCCAAAACTCAAAACTCTATAAGCATACTTTGAGTTTAAGCAAAAATCATCTAAACATACAGTTTTGATTCTCGAGAATTTGCTCTCAGTCAAGAAAGCGACTGTGAAATTAGGACCAGGTGTCAAACTTATTACATACGAAGAATATTGATGACAATGAGTCATGTCAACCCAGGCACCTAGATTAAAATCCAAGTATGGAGCAGACTTAATTCTCTCTATATATCTGATGTACCGGTAATGGAGTCAAGATGACTTGATTGCGGCTTGACACTGCGTTTGTGACGGTACTTACATTGACAATGGCGTGACGGTCGATTACTAAGAAAATAAGCTAATACACTTTACTATTATTATTGACCTATCGCTAAAATCAAATAAAAAGTGCGAACACCTCTCCTATTATGGCTACACCTGCAGTGAAAAAATGTTAAGATAGCCTTAAATATTGTGCTGGAGTTATCCATAATATGGGAATTCGCGAGAAGGACGACAAAACAAATCGTATGAAGAATTTTATGTCAACATTTTAGCGACATTGTCTGTGATTTTAAGTCCATTTTACCGACTGCTGATACTTGATGAAAATAGCATGAAATAAAATGATCGTTACTAAAATATAGGTCCATTGAGATAATTTGTTCTGATGTTATTCAATAGCAATGAGCTGCTTGACAATTTTCTCACACCTTTCTGTGGAACTGCTGACATGACAAGGTATATATGTTCACAAAACAACACTAAACTTCACAATTCTAGGGAGACAGTCACGCAGTATTAGGTACAATACTGTTGTTTTTATTATGTACATCAGCATTATGTGCAAAAACTTAAAAACTGAAAAAAAAAAAAAAAAAAAAAAAAAGAAAAGAAAAATCAAGACAAATCTTAAAACGCTAAAGTTGATTTGATTTCAGCTCTCTTATTTGTTCAGACATTTCAAATATCGGTGCAAAAATAAAACAAATCAGGCCTTCGTTCCCACACAAAGTGCCGAATAAATTGATTGCTGCAAAGCGAGAATCTTTAAATGAACATGTATGACGTCATGTCTCTTCATTTAGATTGTCGATTTTAGAGAATTTCACGAAGAGTTAGATCAAACCTGGTAATCATTTTCCGGATTATATCCAAGAACCAAAATATGCTATATGACTGACGTAATACGTGATGTCTCCCACGCAGATATTACCCGGGTTTGATTCAATTATAAGTCATTGACGTATCTTGCACATCCGTTACATGTTTGTTTAGTTTGTCTATTGGGTTTAACGTCCAAACGATAGTATGTTAGTCATTTGGGGACGTTTTATTTACATTAGACTGGTATAGTGCTGTCACATTCCTATACCATGCCGTAGACAGGTGGAAGAGTAACCAACCAGTCACATTATGTTGACACCGGTTTAACCATTACTGGAACTAACGTATACTTGCTATGTATAAAACACACCAGGCCCGAGTTTCACCAACAAACTTAACGTTAAGTATTCTTAAATACATAGTGACGAATTCCACATTCCTGTTTTCCTAATACAAACATCCAAATATTTAATATGAATACACAGTGATCCTGAATCCCTGACATACACTCTTAACCTGATAATCAACAATATTTGACAAGGAACGAAATAGGGTTTTTTCATTGCATATACAAAAATACGCCGCTTACATATCGTTAAGTAGAATTTGAGCCAGAAATGCGAAGTTTGATTTTAGGAAGCATCTCAACTCCCTTCCCGTTGTGGTCACAGAAATCCTATTATAATTTAATACGATATTTTATTTGTCAGAGATACATATCATGTTTAATCACGTGAACGGTTTCTTAGGGGCAGGTATAACATTTCAATATCGCAGCATCTGTGCTGTGCTTTAGGGGACATTATATCAACATAAACTTGTGTAAAATGGTCGCGGCCGATATTGAACCTTCAAGCAAACCATCCTAAGCAATGAACTAATCAATTTGGCGACAAAACCTGTCATGATAAAACATAAACCGCTTTTTATGTGATATTTTCTATGCATATTTCATGCTTGCTACCCTATGCCTTACCGACCAAATAAATGTTTTTCTGTCTTAGAATCTCCTCATGCCATCTTATATAAGCATCGATATTTAGCCCGTCTGTTTATCTGTCAGATAAGGCATATTTTAAGTATCTTTTAAAAGCATTTTACGGGATCTCGTCTGAGTCCTATATTTAATCTAAAAAGTTTTTTTTCCATCTAAAGCTAAATTCGCAAATCTCTTGTGCCAGCAAACAAAAACATGGAATTTTCTTCGGCTTCACCCTGCAATGACGGTTGGCTATATTTCTTTTATTGACGGATTTTAACTTGAGCATTATAAAAGCGATTCCCTCTCATATCTTTGAGCATCAATAAACAGAATTCAATTAGTGACAAAATTAGACAAATGGTATTCCAAAGGTCAAGTATACGGGAGACATCGACAATCTGTCAATGGAAACCAAACTGCTTTCTCTCCTTTGTGAATAAGTGGCACCAATTAAGAAAGGAAACATGCATTCTTTATTCGATCTATGCTCTCATATAACAGCTAATGGTCACTTCAAAACTACTTTGTCCACTCACGGATATTTGTAATCAGCAATGGTCGTAGATATTTACAGCCATCGAATGTTATTTTTGTAATGACCCTTTACCTCATGAATATTCATGTATAAATTTATGATTTGATGAATATTTATTGATTGATCTTGAAATGCTTTATGAAATAATGGAGTTTTCTTTGCAACTGATGACTATATAAAACAATGCGATATACTGTTGTTTTATTTTGTATGTGCAAACAGAGGAGACCCTGATCAGACAGCTCCTAAGGAGCTGCCTCTGTTGCATATGCGCCAAAATGAGTCTATAAGAAGTATACGGTAAATGTCTTGTTTAAAGCACATTTCTATCGAATTCGCAATAAAACTAAGCAATTAAATTAATTTCTAGTCATAAGTATCTTGAAAAAGGATTAATCACATTACCTCTTTCTGACATCATGCAAGGAAGCTATCGATGCTAATCTTTAAAACTTCATCAATACACTTGATAGCGAGAAAATGCAGTAAAAAGTACATAAACTTAACTTTATTTATTTTACATCGATTATGAAACAAGCTCTTACAATTTAAAAAAATCATTCCCGATGGCTCGGATGACTACGTTTGTTGTCGTGATTGTGGGAGAAACCGGAGCTCCCGGAGAAAAAACACGAGTCTGGACGGGCGACCACTGTACCATTTCACATACGTCAACCATGATCGAACCCGGGACGCATTGGTGAGAAGCGAAGTGCGTTACGTCAACGCTATCCAGGCATCCCCCCAAAAGTAAAAAAAGACCTTAACCATCGCCGTTTCATGTTATTTGCAGTGCACATTTGCGTGTTTATTTTCCTTTTGATATCAGGAACCGAAAGTGCGATTGAAAGGATCTCAGATCTAGCCCTTGTTTCAAATCATTTAATATATTCGAAATATACGGGGATCGAACCCACAATCTTCCGACACATTCACTATCATATGACCAAGGCGCCCAGATGTGGTTAGAATATTCATTTATTGGGTTTAACGTCCCGCCGACAGTATTTCAGTAATTTGGAGACTATGTCTATTTGAGATAGATAATTATAGTTCTTCTACACTGCAGTTTCACGCCGTAGACATGTGGCATGATACCCAGTCATATTATCCTGAAGCCGGGCAAACCAGTCCTGGAACTACTCTTATATGATAAGCGCCAAGCAAAGGAGTGTCTTTTTTACGACCTTGTTATGTTATGGTCGGGGATAGTTTCAATAGATATTTGAGTACGATATTTACATTTAAGACTAAGATCGTACTTAAGTATTTTCGAGAACGCGGTGTTGTATCCTTGACAAATATTACACGTGTGACAAAATAAGGAACTTAGAAAACATTAAAATAACAAAAATAAACAAAGCAAAACAACAGTAATCCAAATCAACAACATCAACAACAGCTATAGCATCGACATTTTACAATTAAAGACACTGATATCAGAAAAAGTAAGAAACACCAAAAAACAAAAACAAGAAAAAGAAAAAAATCAGTTTAAAGTAATACAAACAAACCTGCGAGGGAACACAAATATATGTGGAAACACTTTCTTCGCAGGAAAAGGAAAAAATGGCGATTTTTTCTTCCACTCTAAACGTGGTTGAAGCACCCACAGACTGTATAGCCACATTTACAATTACATTAGCATCGACCTTAAATCATATACACTATGTAAATATACTACTTGCACAGTACTATCTACAAGCTTTTATTCCTGAAAATCAAATCAACCCTAAAAAGCTCACTTGAAACAAAATGCTCTTTCAACGTCTTTGTTTTCCATCAGACAACGTTCGAACCGAAGGATTATAGTGCAAATGTTTTGTAGATCTACAAGCTCTGCAACTATCAGTGACATGTATCAAAGTGCTCCACTTCGAATGAATGGCAAACGCTGGTATATGAATGAAACCCTTGTTGACAATCTTGTTACTACACGTCACTGCCTCACACACATCAATAGTGTATTGCTATTGAAGTAAAAGGTAATATAGGCTCAACACTAAAAAAGTGCACGAACATAATTATTTTCTTTATTTGAAACAAAATGAGTTTCTCTAAATAGTCCTAATTAGCCAGGGTGAAAGACAATCTCTCGTCTTTGCTAGTTGAATATTCCCGTGTTTTATCAAACAAAACGAATTGATATTTTCCTCAACTCATTTTTCTCTAATTCATTGATAAAAAATGCATACAGATAACATGCTGTTATCGAAAACGGTACATTTTCTTATATATGTCTGTTGGTACAGAATTTGAGATTTTTTATATAAGGAATATCTCAATATGAGATTTGACTGAATCACTGGCCAGATTATATGAGATTCAATAAAATAAATGTTTTGCCGTACATGTCAATTTAATTAACCCAAGATTAAAATTTTTGGTCAAAGTTTGCTTTTATTGAAGATAGATGCCATATTGCAAAATTGTTGGCCATGTTTCGTTGGTCAACAGTCCTGTGCTTTATCTCAGTTTGATATATCCCTGAACTAAAACTTCGCAGATTCAGTATCAACACACACACTATATTGAAGAAATTAAATATCTAAAATGGGAATTTAATGATACAATGCATGCAAAGCTATTCCCTTGGCTAAAGATAAGGTAATTCTAAACTGTCTAAATTTTGAGCTGACGAAATACCTCAATTTGAGATTCTTCATGAAAAGCAGTCAGACAAGCACTGAAAGGTTCTCTGTGAGAAAATCCTTGATTTAAATAAAAAGTATATTCGGCTTTCCTTGACGTATTTTATGTCCGATTATTTTAGTGAGAGGTGTATAAATATGCATTAGACATACTTAAACTATTTTTATCATTTTCTTGGACAAGCCATCCGACTGGCTTGACGTAATCCTAATGATACTACTGAATTAGTCGACTCTTGATCACATCACGTGCGTTGCCTCGTTTTGGTTTTTCTAACCTGTCTCTCTGGTGCCAGTATGTGAACATGTCTAGTATTTCCGAGGTAAAGATGCTTTTATGAAATCCGTAAATCAAGTCTGACGACAGTGATAAAGTTACCCTGGTAATGCTTACTAATTTAAATGTAATACATGTATGTATTTCATACATGTATTTCATACTTAATTTCTGGAGGTATTTAGCCTAAGTTTCCCACTGAGTCGACGTCAAAAGAATTTAGAATTAATAAACTTAAAACACGTCAAAATGCAAAGAAAACACACAAATAGATAGATACATTAATATATATTACGTATGCCAATGGATGCTTGCCGCGGGGTTTATGATTAATATATAATTATAGATGAACTCTTGGGAATTCAAGAAATACAGAAAATTCCTTTAGCAAGGAGGGCGATATTTGCTGTGGGTCACAAAAGACAATCTTGCAATCCAGGGTCTATTTTCTTAATATACATTAAGATTTTTGACATTGGGTTCACTGATTTTATATTCACTGAATATTATATTTTCAAATGAAAAAAACCGAGTTAACAAGAACCCACGCTACATATCCGTTATCACAGCCGTTTTCAAATGGTAAACTTCCGTTTTCATGAACATTACGCGTAGTGTTATGAATATTCTTCATTAAACTTAGAAAAAACTAATCAAATAGTCCACTGTCGATTGAGAAGCAATGTGTATTGAGCGAACATGGGTACCGAAGGAATGAAAGGCGCTCTCAAACACTTTTTTTTAGATAAAATTTATTGTTGATAAATCAGAATTATTACCCCCCCCCCCACAAACACACACAAAATAAACATGGAGAAAATACTTTGAGAAGATGGCCACAGGTCATAACTTGGTGCATTTACCAACCTGTCTCGCTTCTTCAATTTAACCCAGGGCACAAATACAGCATTAGTCTGAGAAAAATGGATGCCGATGAGAAATCCGGTGACGTGGCCTATTTCATGTTAAGCCTGGAGTAACATCTATTCAACCTCGACTATTGATTTGATTTGAGTTGTGCTGTATCCAATACTGATTACGAACCCAATTATTTGAACCTTTCAAACTTCAATAATTAAATTAGTAAATATTTTGAAACTAATGGAAGCGATGGTTTAAAAGCAATATATCACATTGCAGATCAACTATTTTCAGATGTAATGAAACAACTGCGTACAACCGGAAGTTCGTAACCGGACAACGTAAAGCTGGCCAGTTTTTATTACCTTGTTGAACCCCGCAAACCGGAAGTCATAAGAACGTGGCAAATCAATATATAAACATACACAATCTCGTTTCGTATTTCAACATACCTGGAAAACCCATCAACACAATTTTAATTTTCAGATGAAAATCAGAGTCGGGTTGGCTGATAATTAAATTTGCATTCCCAGTTAACGTAAAATTACATTATCATCCCATCTTGATTATGAAATTGCAGTTTTTGTTGTGCGATCGAATGAGTAAAATGCGTAAGAAGAAGAAGAAGAAGAAACAACAACAACAACAACAACAACAACAACAACAACAACAACAACAACAACAACAACAACTTATAATACATGTAGTGAAAAGTCCACCGGAGGCGGACATTATTCTGTTGGATTCCTAGTTAGAGGGACATCAAATTAAACATGTCAAATTTATAGACAAGTTTTTTTTCGGGATGGGTGGGGGTTAACGTCCTGCCGACAGTATTTCTGTCATTCGGAAACAGGCACAGTGCGGCCACACTGCAATATCACACCATAGACATGTGGCATGGAAACATCCAGTCACATTAAACTGACACCGGTCCAACCAGTCCTACAACTACCCTTATATGTTTAGCGCCATGCATGAGAGCTATACTAGTACCATTACTAACGACTTCGGTATGTCGTGACCGTGGATCAAACCCACGACCTCCAGCTTCCGAGGCGGACGCTCTAAGCATTCTGTCACTTGGGACGGACAAGCCGGCGTACACTTAGGATTTAGGAAAATAAACCTGATATGAAAACTTCATTAAATCAGTAAATAGATGGTGTGGTCGTGCTTTCAGGTTGGGGTTCTTCTAACACTTCGACGTCGACTGTATTTAGCTTGATTTCAAATAAATGTATACATATTAATACTAGTGTTTTCTTGCAGTCATAGTACTACAATGTACTATCCCTTTTCCTCATATAGACTCATTTTGACGCACTCAATAGGTACCACATAAAGCCTGATCTGCAGAAAGCCAAACTCAAACCTTACCAAACTTAATTGTAAAATCCTCATTACTAGACCGCTGAGGAGTAGCGAACAGCATAAAACCTGATCAGCCTGCGAGTTACTCGCAGGCTGATCTGGTTTTATGCTGTTCGCATAGGTCTTTTCATGGTTTCCTCTATGAGGGAAAAGGCTATACGGTACACATGTACAGTGTATAATTTATGAGTAAGGTGACAGAAATAATATTAATTTTGAAATAATAATAATAATAATAATAATAATAAACTAGATTGGATGTTTGTTTTTTATTAACTTTGCATATAATTGCCCTTTTCGTTTGTGGACATTACGGTGCGATGTATCTGGCTGCTAAATAAGTATCATAGCGTGCTTTATTCCGTTCAGCTCTTGTGACTTTTTTTATGTTATTTTTTTTTTTATTTTTTTTTTTATAAAAATGTTTAAAGATTTGGGTGGAAATTTTTTCTCATCTGTTGTCTCGATTTCATAAAGATCACAAATGATGACAAAAGACAAAAAGATGAATGAAGACCATATTTCAAGGCAGAAAAGTCCGTTCTTTTTATCTTTATTTTTAGCTGTTATCGTGTCTTTCGCTTCCCATTTATGTTTTCCTTTTAGCAAATTTAATAATATCAGATAGAAACCTCATCACTCATCCTAGAAAAGAAAGATAACTAGGCTAAAAAATGCTGTACTTTTACATTAGCTTGTCAGCGGTTGACTAATGCCCTGTAGATTTGCTTTAGCATGAACTGTACTCCCATTAATTTAAATGCATAACTTTCAAACTAACTAAGTACACATAAAAAAAACCAAAGGAAGGTTGAGAAAAATGGGAAAAGATATGTTACTTAATGGTATGTCAAAGGCGAAATGTAAAGCTGATTTTGTTATTTTGATTCTTTTTTTACTCTAGGCATTGATAAATTACTTTAAATGTTGATCATGGATTTAACAAGCATCCCATTCACCAAAGTCTTCATTGGTGATTCATTAAAAAAAAAGTATTGGACATTGAAAGGTTCGTTTTGAGACGGATATACCCAAAAGGTTCCGACTGAATCAAGGGGAGATAATTAAGTTGAAGTTTTGCTTAAATGATAGGGTATCAAAAAGCCACACTGAATTATGTATACATATAACTTCATCAACCTTTTCATACTGGATTATTCCATCTTGTAACATTCATTGAAGGTTATTTCATTGTGAATACCATGGGAGAAAAGGTAACCCTTTTGTTGCAAAAAAGATTTTAAAAAAATGATGCATTTATAAAAAAATATTTTGAGATTCAGATATTTGGGAAGCGATTGGTAGCAATGGTAAAGAGGATGACGCAGATCGTGTCTATCTATCTTTTTCATAAACTTGATCGAATGAACTGTAAGCCAATTTGAGCGCAAATGTCTTCATTTTGTAATTTCGAACAAAGTCTGACAAAAATATCAATTTGTATTTCTAATACGTATTTTGTTACGAAAGAGGCAGCGATTGTATTCAAAAGGTATTTCCTTGAACTTGAGGCGAGAAGGAAATGGCGATGATTTCCCGGTAGAGACGAATTGATCATTGCTAAACATTCAAATCTCAGAAGTAAATTGAAAAGTACTCCTTGAAGGAGGCTGGAATCAAAAGCCTTAGCCTCAAGGTTTAACATGACGTTCATTTGAACTCGTTTCATTGGAAACTTATAAACTGTGGCATTCTGAAAACGTATTGAACAGCTAAATATGCTGAGTTCAGCTTTCACAAGGAATGAATTTTGATTAATATTTTTGTCCTCCACCAACCGTCATTCCAGGCTTAAGAGATCGATAATGGCCCCTTTTAAATCAATAAGTTTGTTCATTTATTTGCATGGGATAAACGTCTCACAAACAGTAGTTCAGTCGTTTGGGGAATTGTGTCTATTTAGGATAATCTATCATCATTAAATTGTGATTATGGTCTACAAAGCTATCGCGGGAATTTCATGATACATGTACATGTTTATGCAAGCCTTTATAGACTAAAAACAGCCTATAACTCAATGTCAATGGATGCATGCATCTACACTAAAGTCTTTATAAACATTTGAAGGACACTGATTAAAATTAAAAAATATGGTGCTGCCTCACAGCGATATGATGCTATAAGTAAGTGGCATTATACCACACCCAGTTATATCGTCCTGACAGAAGACGAACAAAACCTGCAACTTCTTTTCTGTGCTAAAGTAAAAATAAATATTAGAAGTTAGGAAACATCAACAACTTAATAACGAAGTTCAAAATCTATATATTGAAATATTTTTACAAAGTATCCATCCCATCTTCAATGTTCTCTCGTTTTTGTAGATAGTTAGCATGACTCACTGTAATTATTGTATATGCAAAGCATTTTTCATTATCTTATAGAGCCATCATGTCGCGTGTTTCATGCCTCAAAAAATCAACTTTTATCGTGCAAATTTCCTATTACGACGCGTGTAGACAATCTACCAGAGAAGCAGGTATTAAAATACGAATTCACATGGATGATAAGACTAGTTGTATGGAACACCAATAAAACTGTCATATCAATTCACCGACATATTTAATATGCATGTATCATTATCGTAAAATCGGCCCCGTCTGTTGCATAATTAAAACTGCCATATCAATACACCGTCAAAATCAGCCCAGTCTGCTGCATATTTAAAACTTGTTAATATCTACGCTATATTCGTATTCATTAGAGGTTCATAGCAACTTTAGCATCTCACGGAAAGCATAAATAAATAAATAAATAAATAAATAAATAAATAAATTTAACAGTATACAGAGAAACACTTTTCATTCGTTGACAGTTACTTCGAGCGAGCATCTGTAGATCTGTAACTCCGTGAATGGATGAGTGAACAAAAAATGAAAACAAACAGAAAAAAGTTCAACAAAGCTCACTTTACGTCTAGTAAGATTTGGAGAAAGTAGGAATTCACTCATCCATTTATAACCGCATGCAAAGTGCCATACCTGAAGAAAATCTTCGAGAAGTTACTTTAGTTTTATCTTATTTAATTTAAGTCCTCACAACTAATATTAATCCCTCTCGACGGTCTCTGGGTTGTACCTGTGCATGGCCAATGGGAATGTCGGCAACAGTTCGTGCTCCCAACAGGTACCTTCGGTTCCGCAGTCGGACATGTTACCACTGCACAGCAGACAGTTTACAGGTAAAGGAGCATGCTGTTAGTTTAATAATATTTTATTTCATATATATGTGAAATGGGGTTGGGCCACAAGTTGCATGCTGTGTTTGAATTTGCGTTTGCAAGTGATGTTAGGGGTGTAAAATAACCAATCCCACCAAATTAATCAAAAGACAAAAACAACAACACCCCATAAAACAACAACAACAACAACAACAACAACAACAACAACAACAACAACAAACAACCACACACACACAAACAGACAACCACAATATTTTCATTGTTTTTCTTTACAAACAATTGACGTTTCAAAGCATTTTATTGGCAGTAGACAATTTAACTAGAACCCAATATTAACTCTATATATATATCACGCAGGGTGAAATGGATTTATTTTGGTTACAGTACTACGTTTACAAACTGGTAGATTGATGCATGGACTGGAAGACCGGTATAAACAATGGCGGTTGTGATGTATCACAGTGGCTTAAACTGATGTGTGAGAAGAAGGGTTAAGCAAATTAGATGTTTGTTTGTTTGGTTGGGATAACGAAACGTTCTATCACTTGAAGGTACGTCTGTCTACATGAGACAGAAACTGTGTTGCCTAACTGCGGTATGACGCCTTGAACAGACGGTATGATAGCTCGCTCAGTCACAGTATCCTGACACCGGGCTAACTAGCCCTTGAACTATCCTTAGTTTAAACTTATTTATTTTACGTCGATTGGGAAACAAGTTCTTACGACTTATACTTATCCCTCTCGACGGTTCCTGGGTTGGACCAGTACTTTGCGCCTGGGAAGGTCGTGAAGAATTCTTGCCTCCAACGGGGTTCGAACCCACAACCTTCGGATCCGTAATCGGATACGTTACCACTGGACCACGGCGCCCTTGAACTATCCTTGTACTCTGAGGTAAAGGAAAACGACATGCTGGACTTGTCGAACTCACGACTACCCGATTGCGGAATAGACACTAACCACTCGATTTCTATAGCCGGCGGTTTATATAAATGAGACGGCAGTTAAACTTAAAACCATGGTATCACAGGAATGATCTTAGAGGATCAGTAATCGAAAATATTTTAATTTCATGAAATGGAATGTCTCAATTATACACTCTAATTTCATAAAAAGGGTGGCGTCATATTAATTAATTAATTAATTAATTAATCAGCTCTAGAAATGTTATCAATCTAATATTATTATTGATGTAAAATATTATCTTATATAATGTTTCATATGAATGTATATTTCTTTATCTAATAAAAATCATACTCCCTATGTTTTCGATCAAAGTTCGAGCTAGATACGTTCAGTGTTTATTTCAACAGAGGTTCCAAATGATGCATGAAAAGTGGTGAGAGAGGTTTTTTGGTTTCTTCGTTTGAAAAATGTGTGTGTGTGCCTACGCGATGTACGTAGACAGTGATATTATTAATTCAAAGTCCTGTTCTGAGTGTCTTCTTTTATTTCAAAACACACACCCCAACCTAAATTGATAGATTTCCTAGTTACATGACCAAAGACGGCAAGAAACTGGTAACATATCGTCAACGAATTATTAAAGTACGAACAATCTTATTCTAGACGTCTTAAATAATCTGCACTCTTCCTTCACACGAGCATCTGTATTCATTACAATTTGTGCACTTACATTCATAATTAAAGGCATGCCGCACGGGTTTTCCGTGTAGGAGAGACTGAAGTTACGGGCCCACTGACTAGATAGGTTAACATCTTGTGATGGTTATTAGGCATGCACCTGAGGCTGACTGTCAATGTCGAATTACTCCTGGCGAGGTCATGAATTATCCAGTGTAGTAGATTAATTGATATTTCCACATACGGGGCCTCAGTAGACGTTTCGAAGAACGGGGAGTAATTAACGGACCGCGGGATGGAAAACAAGGGAGAAAACTCTGGCTTGGTAATGTCTGGCACGAGGTTTAAAATAATATAGTAAGGACTGAAAATCGAGTAAACGCTATAATAGTGCCAAACTTTAGCCTGCTGTTACTTTATTCTTTCTTTCTTTGTTTTTCTTCTTTCACTCTTCTCCTTCGCATAGGAGAATTTGCTAAATACTGTAAACAGCTTTATTTCTTCATTAAACTCAACTTCTACAAAATTGATATTCAGTAATGTTTTTTTCCTTTCTCGCGATGTTTCACACGCGGTTCCGTATTTCCAGCTGATTATCTTACATACAAAAACATTTGCTACTCAAAGTGACACGGATAACTTAAGCAGATAATATGTACGTTAAGCCGGTTCTTAAAATAACGTGTCACTTATACAATTATAAAATCCAACATAGTAAACTGTAAGAAAAACAGGATTAAGGATGTTTATTGGAGAAGCAAGTCTAAATCAGTGTTAGGAAAGGTGTAGCAAACAAACATCAAGCTAGATTATAACGTTTATAGAATGTTTCACAACAAAGGGTCTAAAACAAGTCTCAATTTAAGAAAATATGCATACAAATATAACAGCTTAATTAAAACTCGTTAAAAATATACGTAATACGTACGATCATAATATGACTTGTGATAACGTCAAAATTAACGTGACCTCTAGGATACAGCATTCACTGTTCTAACGTTGGAACATCTCCAGATGCCTGTAAAAAAGATGTATTTAATATCACTTTGGGGTATTATATCGGTTTTAAATCGAAGTCAGATGATAAGCACTGCAATATTGTATCATTTATTTAAATGGAACTACTGATTTTTTTCTGTCTGCCAGCAAAAATAAATTCCAGTATGCGTTTAGAATATATGAATGATTTTCAACGATGGGCGAGACTGCTATATAGTTATGTAATTAACAGAATCAAACATTGTTGGTAGACCCTAGTCGGGAGGCCAAGCTCATTTTAAAAAGATCGCGAGTTTTCGATTTGAACAGGATACCCCGAGGTAAGGCTTTCTCGGATTTCGATCTAATCCAATAGATATCTCCCATTGATGTTTTCAATTTGATCCAATGGATCTCTCGGTTTTCGACCTAATCCAATGGATATTTATGTCTCTCTCAATCAATGACACTTCTTATTTATGGGACTCTATTAAATCATTACATTCTTTAGTCTGACAACGAATGTCTGCATGTCCGCACTTGTCTGTGGCATAAAAAAACACACACCACTTCTGTAGCTTTAGAAGTACACCGTTACATGCTCAAACAAAAGCTCTTCAAATCATTGAACAAATTAAGCGTCTGTTCAGTTTGATTGTCTTCTTCAAGTGAATATCCTGTGGTTGTGTTTTCTGTTTAGAATAATCGGCATTTTTATTCTAGAGATCTACATACAGTGCTTGCTTGTTATCAACAGGAAATATACATCGTTTTCGACATTAAAAAAGAGAGGACAACCTACACATGCACTGTTTTGCGGCAAAAATATATATTTCAACAGGAACCGAGCCTGTTTGGAATCAAATGCAGACATACAGAAGTATCTATAGCAGAAAGAGAGTGAGAAAATCGAACGTTTCAGACCCGCCTTCGGAGGAGCTGTTAGGTTACAGATAACCCTGCAAATTTATCAGCAACATATGGTCTCACGCAACGTGCGCGGCCCAGCTTTCGCAGATCAGATTCTGTTATTAAACCAGTAATTTACACTTCTGCTCTGTTGAATAGAAATCTATAAATGTACATTAATGCATTCTCAATATATGTATGCAATATCTCTGAGATGAGTGGTGAACGAACATTAATTTCCGTATCCAGTATTATAGCTGTTTAAAGAAAACGTTTGAGTAAGGAATTGTTATATGTTTATAATGTAATTCGGATATGATAGGCAGAAGGACAGACATACAGACAGACAGACACGATGCGGTTAGTGATAAATTATGCATTAATATATATATACAGGTATATATATATATATATATATATATATATATATATATATATGAAATGAAATGATTAAAATACATTTCTAGGCGGATGCTGGACGAATGGACAGATAGAAAAGCAAGAAGATAAAGAGATATATAAATAGATAGACATATAAATAGACGAACGAATGGATGATGGGTGGCTGAATGAACAGACAGACTGACAAAGAGAAAGAAAGATATATAGAAAGAGAAAAATAGATAGATAGATAGATAGATAGATAGATAGATAGATAGGCGGGAATATATATAGATAGAGAGAGAGAGAGAGAGAGAGAGAGAGAAAGAGAGAGAGAGAGAGAACTTAATTAAATAAATAGTACATAATACTCCGCAAATATTCACACAACAGTGTACATTACATAGCTCCTGTTACTGTTACTGGATATATGTATACACGAAATGTCACATCTGTGTTTGATTGACGTTTGTGGACATTTACAATGCAAACAGATCCCTCAACGTGTGTACCTTCCTTTAATCAGCACATTTTAAATATATTTTTCAATTGTCTCATATGTAAAATGCTCGTTTCCCCATGTAATGCCAGTAGCAATCACGTGCATGTTTGTGATGATATACATGCATTTCATAAACGCATGTGAACACATTCATCATTTCACTAGTATGAAATGGAAACTGGGTCAGTTTTACTTATTCAAACCAATCGTTCTGTTAATTTAGGCTTTAAACTTATTTTGTTTAGGTCTACTAAGAAATAAATTCTTACAACTTTTATTAATACCTTTCGGTGTTTCCGGGACGGACCAGTACTTTGCGCTAAGGTAGGCCATAATCATTTTTTTTTGTCCCAACCAGGGTTCGAACCAACAACTTTTGGACCCAGTCACACACACCACACCTGAATCACGACACTCTTATTTTAGAATCTAAAACAATAGACCGAGTTGTTAATATTTCATACATGTTTGTATTGTAAATTTCCTTGACACACGTACATTGGCCAGTTCTCAAGCAAGTGTCAAACCTAGATCAACCTAAAATCCTCGATCGGTTTGATATTTTGTTCAAATTTTAAAAAAGAAACATCAAACAGTACGAAACCATACAAAGTACTTAGCCTCAACCACAATTCAAAAGTTTATTGCGTCCACATAAAGTTAAATGTCGGCGAGAGGAAAATAATATATTCTTTTGTAAACTGGTATATCATTAGGAAATAATTTCCTTACTTTGTAATTACACGGACGTTTTGTTTAAAATAATTATGCGGAAGATAAATGGCCCCCTTTAAATATTTTATACTTTAGACACAGTGTCCAGGTAGGACAAAAGTGAATATACAGTAGGAGAGGACACGGCGTCAATCTTCAGGGGGAAAAAAAAGCAAAGAAAAAATATGCTGAAATACTTATATCTTTTGCCAAGATGTTATTTAAAAGAACAAATGTGAAGTACAAATATCTGCCAGAACGTGTAATTTCGCCGTGGGGAAGACATGCATTTCATCTTGGTTGTGGATGTAATGGATTACATTTGGCAAATGAAGTAAAGGCCTGTATTACAGTCTTTATTTTGCAAGGAATGTCAGTTACCCGACTGACTAGATGGCATGTACTGAAGAGAGTAAAGGAGTTAAAGAAAGCCCCCGAAAAAAAAAATTGAATACATGAATGAGAAAAAGGAGTTGTAGTTAAGCGTGGCTGCGACAGTATTTCGACATTTTTGTAACGTCCAGCTAGTAACAGGTGGAGGGAGACCAAGAGCGCACAACAGCGCTAAAAAGATAAAGATGATGATGATATTTATGATAATGAGGATTATGATATACTATAATTATCATTTTTGATAAAGAGATTGATATAAAAAGGAAAAATGATAACCATGAAAACAATGAGGGCGATAACGACGGTAATGTAGTAGTGATGTTGATGATAATGGAATTTGATAAAATGAGAATAAATTAATACTGATAACTATAGAACAAAATAATGTCAGTTATTATAAGAATAATTGTGATACGGGATTTAAAGATAATAATATAAATATAAATAAATAATACTACTGTTAGTAATAAGAATGATACTACTGAACAATAATAATGATGCTAATGATGATGAAAATAATAAGTTTTAATGATACTGATAATATAAACTTTTATTATGATGAAAAAAATACAAAGTATAACTATATCTATAATAGTAAAAAACTAAAAAATAATATTTACAAGTTAAAACTTTGAAAATTCTGTGTGGTACGAAAAGAGTAACCCCTCACTGTCTCAGAATTTGAGACAAACCATGTTTATCTAAGTTAATTTCATTTCTGAAACATCCAAAAAGTATATATATATCAGCAAGTATATAATCATTTCAATTAATTGATGTTAAGTACCTTGCTGTATATATATCCCCGCCGAAGGTATTGCTATATCCACACTTGAATTTACAAATAGTAGTAACGTAGTGCCTCACTGCTGTCCCAAACAGTACTAGTGATTCTGACCAAATATCCGTTGACACTACTGCGGTACTACGTCTTTCCCCTCTCTCCGAGTCAGTCGATAGAGTACGTAATTAAACATCACTAAACATTTGGCAATTGGGCAAAGACCCCTGCTCCTGACTACCAGGTTATAGGCCAGAAGTCACTCGCGCGCTAGGTCCGTCGTTCAGATGGGCAGTAGCGGACAAAATGGTAGCACAGGTGGAACAAATGATTGCTAGGTAAACTTGAGAGTTATGATAACATTGTGACAAGGGAGGTCAAGACCATTCAGCCGCTAGGTCATGATAACGCCGCCTTTTCATAAGCCATTTACTCCATTTAACTGCCGTATTAATAGCTCAGTCAACCGATATTATTGAAGGCTTGAATCCGAGTAACTAACAGTAACTTTCTACTGCTACATGCATTTCCCGTAGAATTTAATATCGGACTAATATGATTTAGATGTTTGCCCCTCGTCGCGTTTGAAGCCAAAGTGACTTCTTACCGATATTCTGAAACAAACTAGAAGGAAGTCACGTGGTAAACTATGGCATCATGTGACCCTAGTCGGTGGATCTTGAAATAGACGCTGTTGACACCACTATCCGACTTGAGAAATTGGATATAAATAGAGACGAATCGGTTTTGGCTGATTGTTTAGACTTAACTTTATCTGATCATTTCCTGATGAAGATATTGATTGATAGACACAAGTTTATTTCCTATCCGGCAACAATTGATTCAAATGAATAAAGAAGGTTCCAGCCGCGATAAGATTGATTTTTGTCCACTTGGTCGCGTGCTACTTCAAAAGTCTGCTACAGTTATTGGCCGTTATTAATTCGTGTCTCCATTCTGATGTATACAGAGTTTTTGTCGGCAGCTTGATTGTAGATATAATGGATGTCTAACTCCCTCTCTTGATGATAAGAAGTATGACTGTCAAAGATTTAGCACAAAACACTGCATGTGTTGATCATCATCCGAAATTTGACCACACACAAGAAACGCTGACTTTGTCTTCACGCACACAAGTCCTATATAACCTTCTTTTGTTAATCCGTAAGCAATATGTATGTATATTTTCCATAGGGAAGTTTTGACAGTTTTGATATAAAGATAAATCTTGCCGCCGCATTGCAGTATCACGACTAAAACGAAGTAATCCAACTCCTTGACCTACCTTCGAGCTGTGTTTGCTAAAACAGAATCACATTCACTCATTCTTTTTCGTCTCGGGTTTTGATCCAATGCACAGTATCTAGCTTCTGTAGCTGTCCACTTACTACCATACAAAAGTCGATAAGTTACACAGAAGTTTTCTTTACTTAACTTACTTAACCGATGGTCTTGCTTTATATTAATGCATTAATATGAGCTTCAGCAGATGTTGCTGAGCTCATTTTCAATCTAAATACCAAGTTACGATTGCTTTAGTAGATTGCTACACAAACCATTCATTCCTCACAGCAGTGGATGCAAAATTAAAGATGTTCCTACCGATTTAAAGCATGGTGTTAAGATATATATAATCTTAATTCAATTGATGTATATTTTACATGATATTCCCCATTAAATGTGTCGTTTTTGAACATCAGCTGCAAGAAAACTTCACGCATCGGTTATTATCTCCCTTACATTGCTGGTCAGGGGAGATCACCGTGCATGTTATTTGTATTTGCGACCTGGCTAGGTGGACTCCACTAAATAGTTTAACTTATTGATTTTTGAGATTTCAAGAAAAAAGTGTCGTACAAGTGTCCAACTTAATATAAAAATAATAAATTTTAAAAGAATGGAAAAAAGCCTATTTACTTGGTACAACCCCCCCAAACCCCCCTGAAAATCTCACTATGTCACGTGACGTGGTAGATTTTGGGCTAGATCGATGCCAAAAACAAACGAGATATAGTTTGCGAAAATTGAAACTGATATATTAGCTAAATATTGAAATATTAAAAATAAAAAAGTGCACACTTTTTTTGGAACTGAGTGTAAGATATATAAAGTAGGCCCTGCAGTGTATAGGAAGACGAAAAAGGACAACAGACAAGAGTTCCATTTTGCGAACCCAAACAATAAATATGGGATGCCTTTAGATTAACCTACCAGTCTCGTATAGACCTTATAGGTTATATGTAAATCATAACAGGTAATATACTCTTAAATATTTTTTTCAACACGCGCCGAGCGAAAGAAATGATATATATTTTATGTATAAAGTACAGATTTTATAATTTTCCTTTCCAGTTTTCTGATTGCTTCGCAGTCTTTAAGCGCTTTAATTAATTTTATATATTGGGATTACGATTAACGATCAGATACTATACAAAACTAGTGGATAACTTTTCAGTCAAACCCACTTTCAAACTTAACGTTTGGAGCTTGTTCACAGTGCGTCTTTTAAACTATAATTATGGTACGAACAAGTCATATATGTCCATATACAAACACTCATCATTTCCATATAATCATGGTCCTTCAAAGGCTTAAAAAGGCATCAGTGCAGTTGCAAGCATCCACTGACTTGGAGTTTTAGGCTCTTTTCCTCTAAGTCTATAAAAGTTTGCATTTACCATGAAATTCCCATGATCACTTGGAGGACCATGATCATAATTTAATGATGGGTGGATTACCTTAAAAACTGACACTAAGTCAAATTTCAGCGAGATCATCTTTGATGTCACAAAAGAGACGCATAAAAGCGTGATTTCACAGAGTAGCTTATCTTTGACATTTATGTCTCTGACCACAACGACGTGTTATTATGGCCACAGATTCGTCAGTAAAACACAACAAACAAGAACTATCGTTTAAAATAAGATAAGAGGAGATAATTTGGATTAAACTGATGGACAATGCAGAACGGTTCTCTAATGTATGAGTTTTTATCTGTGAAGTGTGTTATTCTAGAATGTCAAAATTAACATACTAGACAAAAGCGACCGTTTCGATCGTGCAGATACGAGTTTTAATAACGCTTAGCCCGAAACAGGTCTCAGTGAGCTTCTAAAAGAAGTGTTTTGATAAAACAACTATATTTTATATAAATACAAAATGTATATCTCAGCTAGTTGTCATCTAGTTCCATATGTCAAGAAGTGAAGTAAAGGTACCCCTATTCTCATCCAGCTGTTGCAAGTACACCTCATTTTGTTTTTTTATTGGGTTTAACATACTTCCGACTGGATTTCAGTCATTTGAGACTATGTCTACTTGAGACAGATATCGCCGTATCACACCTTAAGCGTGAGGCATAATACCACACCCAGTCTCATTATCCTGACTGCGTACCTACCTGGAACAACATTTATATACTGAGCGCCAAGCAAGGGATCTATACAAGAACATTTTTTTCACGACTTTTGTATGTCGCCGTCGAGGATCAAACCCGCGTTTCCGTGGCGGACGCTCTAAGACCACGGATACCGGGACCGGTTCCTCATTTTGAATGGATGAGTTTAAATGCACTAATACTTATCTGGTAATCAAATCTCCAAAGCAAATCACTAAAACGTCATCGTATCCAGCACTCCTTATCTCTCTACACAATCCTTATTATTCCGTGAAATCTTCGTTTAATTGTACAAGGAAACAAAATCGCGATGTCGTGTTTAATTGTGTTTTAATGTCTAAATAGAGTGACATTAGCTAGTGACTTTTGTTCGCGAATGGCTGAAAATCTAATTATTTTTTGTTATCTAATCATTACCATCATCACCGAAGTATGCCCTGTTGCAAAGAAAACAACGTCAATGGCTATTTGATGGAATAATCAATGTTATCTGTACTATTTTAATTACTTTAAATTCATTAGGGAGACCAGTGACCTATTGAACACACATCTTCCTTGTTATTTTATTTGCTCGATTGCTTATCAATCATGTAAGGTAAAAACAAATAAGTCATTTAAAGGCCTTAAATAGTACAGAGAAAAAATACTGTCATCACACACACACACACACACACACACACACACACACACTGTGGGAGAGTTCTATATCAAAATTATTATACTGTTATATCGTTATTTTCCGTCGGCATAAAAGTTCGTTGATTCTGTAATAAAGTATATTTAGTCGGTACATATATTCGTTGATTCATGTCCTAGAAAACACGAGGTTTACATAATGACCGGTTTTCGTGGGGATTGATATTTGTGGATAAACTAATCCATTATATGACGAAATTTAGTATTTTACAAAAAATAATGATAGTACAATATATAGTTCTTTATGTCGCGAATAAGGACATTTTGCTTTTCGGTAATAGCAGAGTGAGAAGCAAATGTTTCCAAAATGTCATGCAGTGCATATTCTTATATTATGGCTATAACCTACTTCTAGACTGACTTGACTTGACTTGACTATTTGAGTTTACCGTCGCTTCGACAGTATTCCAGTCATATAGCGACGTCCAGCTAATTACAGGTTGAGGAAGACCCCGAATGTACGGAGGCATCCGGGTAGAACCACCGACCTACCGCAATCCAGCTGGAAGGCTTCCTCACATGAAAGTCCGAATGACCATGTCGGGTTTCGAACCCACGCGGTGAGGGGCTTAGTGAGTGTTAAAGTCAGCGACTTTACCCTCTCGGCCGCGGAGGCCCCCTTCCTACTTCTAGAATAAATTAAGGAAGGCTTACATATATTCAGAGATTTGTGGGTGTGCTACGCGAAGAAACAGTTCAAAGTTCTAGAAATGATATGCAGAAGAACCAAAGAAATAGATCCTTTTCTGTAATATCTAAATATGTCCATTTTTACATCGGTTTTGATAACATCTACCCCTCCCTCTCAACAAAACAATGTGCCAATGGAATACTTCGTTTTCATGAATATTAATTCGACCTCACCACGCGCAGTATTTTGGAGACTCTTCAGTGCCGTGGTAAATTCAAAATCCGAACAACATATCGTTTCATTGGTCAAATGATCCGTGCTGTTTCCGCTATGGATCAAATGAAATGTCTGTCTAATAATTCATGAGCACGACGTTTTGCTAATCAAACCCATGATCAGTTAATACTAGCACTTGACCACGGCGAACGTACTTACGTAGGAAATACGCAGTGTGCATTTGAGTGCACGTGGCTGAATAAGTATTCATAAACACTTAATATATTTTATATTATCACTTTCGTTTCCTATGAAATATTTAGTAACCCAAGACCGACAGAAGTATGTTTGAGGGTGGAGATTCAATCGGTGGATTTTATCATAAACTGCCATTAGTTTCTGTGCTCGTGCATCGCAGGTTCTGAGTAGACACGATTCATTACTTTTAACACAGAAGTACATAAACATAAACTTCTTTGATGGTGTCAAAGAGGACTTTATTTACAACCGGTTTAAAGCACGTCATTAATAAATAGATACCTTTGAGGTTAAAACCTTATGTATTAAGCAATGAACTAGAAACGCTATATCACGCATCGAAAAATGTCATAGTAATAAAATATTTTCAGGTTAATGATGAAAGTCATCCATGCCAACTAATTTTAATTCAGTAACTTACAATAAATAACAAAACAACCGTATTCAATTTATAGGCATTTATGCAATATTTCACAATATAACAATAATGTAAAAAAGTAATTCAAGAAATTGAGAAAGTTGCCAACTTTTAAAATAATGACTGTATATAAACTTTGAAATGAAAAACGTCACTTGTTTTTGATATATTTGTTGAATTATATGAAATAGATAACGCTTAAAATAAAGAGAGGGCAAACTGCCTTTTAATGCGTTCCTAATGTCTCTCACTTTTGAATCAGATATGTTCATTTTTTTTTCTAAAGTGATGCTTTCCCTCACTATCATCAAGAATTTCAATCGTGTTACTTTGTCTATATTCGAAACGAGAAGTAATACAATTTTTGATAAGACGGCGCAATAAGGCTGTTCCTTTGGGCGCGAGAAATAACATCATTGTTTAACAAACAATGCGTTCCAATTTGAGAGTGACTGAAATTATGTAAGGAAAGCTTGCGTATGGATTTCAGTGAATATGTGGTTGAAAAGTAGTTCCAATATTTCGCCGTGTCTAATAATCATATTGGTTTTGCAATGAGAATCACTGAAGATGTCGGTGTACAAGAATGTGAAATATGAAGAACAGACATATGAACAGACGGATATAAAAGCATGTGTTTTTACGGAAGAAGTCATTTAGTGTTGACGATGGTATACACGGCAACGAGCTTGAGGGCTGTCAGTTTAACCCTTTCCCTCATAGAGGAAACCATGAAGAGACCTATGCGAACAGCATAAAACCAGATCAGCCTGCGAGTAACTAGCAGGCTGATAAGGTTTTATGCTGTTCGCTTCTCCTCAGTGGTCTGTAAATGAGGATTTTGTAATTAAATTCGGTAATGGTTTAACTGCGGTTTTCTGCAGATCAGGCTTTATGTGGTACCTATTGAGTGCGTCAAAATGAGTCTATATGAGGGAAAGGGTTAAAACCTGTAAAGGTTCTTTTCCATTTTCAAAAGTCCAAAATAATTATCTGTCACTTCTGATTCCCTATTTCTAATATCGCCGGCAATGTGGAAGCTAATTTCTCAGAAACTTAATCCCAAATATAAATAAAAATATAAACTGTAACGATGACTAAATCTGAATACCAGACACAAAAATTAGTAAAACCATCCACAACAGGGTCTGAACTGACACATTCAGTTATTTTGTAATATTGCTATGTTATCTGCTTATTTTACGATTAAAATGTTGTAAAAATATATAAAATTATTAATACAGCGTATTGTTTGCTGATACATAAGACAGATACGCGCTTTTGCATTTATCTGAGCTTTTTCAGAGAAAAACAAAACAAATATTTTTACACTTAATTTTGTCTTTTTTTCATCAGTCTCGAAAATCTGTAAATGTTTGAAGAATAAAGGCACACACATACAATATACTTTATAGACGTAAACCGTACAGTTTCATGTCAAATGGAGAGTGATAGAATTACAATATAATTACATGAACATTACCATGGATAAATTTAAAACATTGACAGCATCAGTAACTGCGTCAGAGCGCGTGCATGACTATGAGCTATAAAAAACTCGAACAGCGCTGATTAGATGCCCCGCGGTGGAAGGTAAAATTGCGTAATGATTCATCAAAATAGAGATCAAACACAACCGGAAGTGCTTGCCATTTCGTTTATGACAGCAAGGAACATAGTTTTTGATTGAGCTAGTTATCTCGGCAAGGGTTCCATGTAACCATCCATCATTGTTCAGTCCGATTAACTTGTATTATACTCTGTGTTTATTGTTTCTACGTTGATACGACAATACAATTGGAAGCGGACTGTAACTGATGCAGGTCTAATTCGTGGTCCGATCGGTTAACACACGTACGTATTATGATTCATTCAATACCCATATGTTATGAATATACATTATTCTATTTCAATCACTGTGTTAAATCTATTCAATTCAACAAAATGTTATTGAAATGGAATATATAATCACATTTACTGATACGATGGAATCCGATCAGTTTTCTTACAATTGTCTCTCTGTTATATCTTGTTGCCATTCAGGACACTTTGCAGCAACGGAAATCCACTTTTTGTGACGACTGATACTTGCTCATATCGAAATTCTCATAATTCACATTTCTGAAATACTGTCTGTACATAGGACGTTAAACCCAGCAATCAAACATTATTGATATGCTTTGCGCTTTTCTGACTGCCGAAAATGTTGTTTATTAGCTCGAGAGATTTCATATTCATAGTTAAAATACTGTGATACACAAGAACCATATCAAATCAGACTAAAACGTCTTCCAAACGGGGATGGGCCCTGTGCCTCGCTGTCAATGTGTCAAAATGCATTTCATTATAGAAAAAAAACTACTTTTGTCACTTCAAGTTTCTATAAAAGTATCAATGGACTAGGTCATGCAATTAATTGACTAGCAAGTCAATAGGATGGAAATATTTCTGAACGCTATATCTATTATGTATGAATAAACCTGACAGTAATGCTACCTTGATGCAGTGAGAGCAATCACTCTGACAAGTTATTAGTTTCTCTGATACAAAGGTTGAACCTGATTAATTAGCTTTGAAGGTTTAATAGGAAAGCATGTTAATAAATGCAATGCTTGCTAGCGTTAAATATAGGCTTTATTCATGCTGTGAGCATAATAGCTTTCATTCTTTCCCGGAAATGACGTCAAAAATTAACAACGACAAGAAAAGAGTCTTGCAAGATTTATGAAGACATTTTGTTTGATTGATGCTCGTAATTATACGCCCTACCGGCAATATCCGAACTTTTAAGGACAATTTTCAGGAGCTGAATACGATTCTTGTCACATTCTGTTATTCAGTCGTACATAAGTTATTTTTAGTATAAATGCCACCGTAATAAATTACATATTATATATTACAACGCTAACAAGTTACATAAATTATTTATGACGATCGTTACAAATTTCAAATTATTATATCACAGCATTATACAACTCCAAATATCTTACCGTCATTCACGCGAAAGATATGTGGCAACATACTACGTGACAAAATATCCCATCACACACAGACTTTGTAAAGAGTATAGGCTTAATAGGGTTTGTCCGTCTTGCATAATGTCATTGCCAGCTAGTTTGTCCCGTGTATAATGAGTTTAAAAAATCACCATTTTACGTTGATACGAGTCTCATGTCTATTGAAATAAACTGTTAACTGTAATATCATTTTGTAAAGCAGCTAGTTTGTCCCGTGTATAATGAGTTTAAAAAACCACCATTTTACGTTGATACGAGTCTCATGTCTATTGAAATAATCTGTTAACTGTAATATCATTTTGTAAAGCAGTTGAGAAAAAAGAAAGAAATGTTATCTGTTTTACAGTTTTCAGAAACGCAGACAATTATCTCAGAGTTAACATGATGTTTATATATACGAGAAGACATGTAGTTATGGGTAGTTAAGTCTCCTCTTGCATGAAATATGTTTGCAAGGGCCAGTGACCATATGGTTATAACCTATTAAACTTAAATGTAAGATTACAATATTCAGATATCATTACATATGACAGGCAATTGACATGACCAGGTAGACAAATTATCCTTTTTTTGAGAGAATAAATCACCTTATCTAAAATATATGCACGAATAAAGCGCACACTCGTATATTATTTTGAAAGATTCAATCAAGATACATTCAATTTATAAGAACCTAATAATTCAGCATGCTGCTTTGCAGTTTGTTTGGCAATAATGGCATACGCTTTGCGGAATAAGTTAAAGCATTACCGACACCTTGAAGGTGTTATAGCTCCGAAAACCAACATTTGCGACATGCTATTCGCTGTGTATGAATTGGTCTTGGATTTATGTTTAGTCACATTGTATATGATGTGATACGCCATCGGTTCTGCTGCATTAACCCTTTCCCTCATAGAGGAAACCATGAAAAGACCTATGCGAACAGCATAAAACCAGATCAGCCTGCGAGTAACTCGCAGGCTGATCAGGTTTTATGCTGTTCGCTGCTCCTCAGTGGTCTGGAAATGAGGATTTTGTAATTAAATTTGGTAAGGTGTAACTGTGGTTTTCTGCAGATCAGGCTTTATGTGATACCTATGTAGGATGTCAAAATGAGTCTATATGAGGGAAAGGGTTAAATTCAGGAACAGGGATGTGTGCAATTGGTAAACAAGGCATGCCCATAAGGTTCTCTTAAGAATCGTTTTATACTGTTTAACTTAAGCATTATTCATATAGCTTGAAATCCTCTCATCTGATAATGATGACTGTGATGATGGTGGTGATGATGTAGTTGGTAATGCTAATGATGAAAGAAAGACGATCGTAGAGATAGATTCCTGGAATTATGAAAAAGGTGTTGATCAGGTTTTATGTGATACCTATTGAGTGAGTCAAAATGAGTCTATATGAGGGAAAGGGTTAAATAAGTTTATTGGAGATGTGTTTCATGGTGGTTGATTTTGGCGACAATGATGGGAGTTTATCTTTATCTTGCGGACCTACAAAACAAATTCGGGTAACGTGTTAGCAAGAAAGGAAATGTACAACTATCTAATTGCTATTAAATCATTTCTCTTCGTTTTCTTTATTTTCATTCCCGCCATATTGTTAATTAATTAGAACTATTTACATCAATATTGATGAGAAAAAATACAGCTGCGAAAAATTGACGAAACAGGAAAGGTAAAGTTTAATGTCTGGGGGTTTAGCTGATGGTAGCGGCAATGATGATTATGTTGTTGTCATTAAAAAAAATACTAATAATAAAAATGCTATTGCTGCTTCTGTCGCAAATGCTGTTAAAATAGTAAAACACTTTCCTGTTTATTCCTGTATACTACATTCTTATTTTATTCTAATGTCAATATTCTTGTAATAATCCTTTTTTTTCATCGCCTTCGATACTTTACATCACTGCTTTTCTTATAAGCTACTACTTTTATTCGGATATTCCATACATACAGTGTTTTCCCCGACAGAAGGCTTATGTCTTCACACACGGAGTAAGAACTAGCGTTATCTACAAACTCCAGATCATAGAAGAAGTCCCTTCTCAATATATCGCATTACGTCACAGTTCAGACTGTTGCTGATAGACCTGATCGATCTTCAAAGGTCAAAGGTCATGTGAAATGTAATGTTTCTATGGCAACTTTTATCTCCCTGCAACGACCTAATACATTCCGTATATCTAAGAAATGCATTGTCAAATATGTGCTATTGTACGCGAGTACTTCTGTCTTACTGATGAAAATGAAAAAGGGTATAATCCCCCCCCCCCCCCACAAAAAAAACAACAACAACAACAACAAAAAAAAACCCAAAGGAAATTCCAAAATAGTTCAAAGTACATAGTAAATTTCAATATGCATAAGGTCACATAATTTGTTTGGTTTTTGTCTGTGCACTGTTGAACATTGGCACCGACGTACTTAATGTGTTTTTCGCAGAAATAACAACATTTCCAAACAGATTGTATATGGAACCTGTTTGCTCACATACACTCTTGAAATACAATATGATAATTTATAGATAAATATGAACAGCAACAAAGGAGCGATATGGAAGTGCATTGTCTTATCACTTATCCCTTCTATACATAATGCCGCGATACACACAATACAGCGAATGTCCGTATAATAACGAAACATTACGCATGCGCTATGTTCTAACTTCCGTTTTCGCCTGAATTTGTTTACGTTGCGTGCCAGCATCTTTGATACCATTTCCACAGTTAATTTTGTCATGTTTTCGGGTAAGTTCCCTTTTTTGTATATAGAAAATACACATTAAAAAATCAACTATAACTCACAAAAACATCATTTATTTGACGGAAACATTGTTTTTTTTTAATGTTAAATTTTGTTGTCGGTGAAAGAATTGCTTACATTAGTTGGAAGTTTAGCCCATACCACGTTTTTTCGCGGTAATATGTATATTTGGAAAATCAATTTTGCTGACCCCATATCATACTTAATTTTGTTGTTCCGTGATTTCATAGCTTTAAAGTTATATTTACCTGGATTAACTTTTGTAAAAGATTAAACAATGTATGAGAAAAATACAATTGCATGACTATTTCTTATAAGTGTCATAATTCACAGGACTGATAAAGTTTTAGATTTGCGGTAATACGTATAACCAATATAAAAGGATGTGCTATTGCCTATCTACGTTGACACATTTTTCTTCTGCTTCATGCAAATGGATTTCGGCGACAGATTCAGGACTAGGAAGTTATTATATCGACGCTGCATCATAAAATTCCTACGTCTGTAGTAGATACAGAGTGGATCTTTGGAACCAATATTTGTATTATGGATTTTTTCTTTAATCATACTCTATAGATCTTGCAATGGTCTGGAAATATGATGAAATACGATCTCTGAAATTGCCCCTAGCTTGTATGCAGCTGCATTATTACTATATACGGCTCTCCTTGAGCTAAAACTGACGTCGGCAGCATGCTCGATTGCATTTAGATTTTAAAAAATACTTGTCTGTAATTCACTCATAGGCATTTCTCTCATTCCAGCTATTCAATTAATATATTCAATCCCCCCCATGTATTTGTCTGATCGCTTAAAGGACTAATATATAACTGGAAACAATTGACCTTCGTATATTGATGAATAAATATTCAATATTGCGTCTGTATTTTTTAATTTGTTCTCCAATAATTTTCATATTGTAAGATATCCATTTGCAATGACAAATATGCTTTTAAATACTGATAATGTCAATAAAATATTTAATTCTATGGATGTTCAGGGTTAGTTTAAAATATGATAAACCAATGGTTTAATAAATTTAAAAGCTAGTTATAGAGGTAATTATATATTTGCATCCATACGTTGATACAAATAATCATGTTTCCTGTAATAAACTTATACAATGTACATCCCGCATATGGGGTAAATATATATATATTAATATGTTTTTTATAAATATATATCGTTATTGTAGGTGATGTCCTAGCGTGCCACTATTATTTTCTAAATATATTTTCTAAGATTTGACAGACTTATGTAACCGGAAAGAAGAACAAAACGGCCACAAAATATAATTTCATCAACCATTATTCGGGTGTCACGCTACATGAACTATCCAATTCATGGCAAGATCCCATAACGAAGTAAAAGCAGACTATTTTTCTTGAAGGTAAACAAAAATGAGAAACACGATATCAACATTTTAGTCTCACAGCAGCAGTTTTAACCCTTAAACGCAAATAATTGTGTTGTAAAAGATGGGCTCGAGCTATAAATCGGAGATAATTTTGGGAAGAGAGCATCTTTAATTATTTGCCGCAGCAAAGCTGGCATTCAAATTGTGCTATCCGTCAGTTTTAGACAGAAGGCTCCGTCTGATGCATGGCTGCCAGGTAATAATTACAGACCAGGAGGTCAGTGAACTCCGGGGGTCGGCAGTAGGAACATTACAGGCGTTATTGTAGGTGATGGCTTAGCATGATTAATGGCACGTTTGACTCGTGTGTGTTTTATGGGAATACCGACAGAATGGGTTCTGCAACACGACAGTAATAAAATGTATAGCACAAAAGACAAAAGAAACAAGTATCCGGTGTTGCACGCAACACATGAGTCCCCTACCAGTGAGGTGCATATTTTTTCCGTTACCATAGCAACCAGAATTTTGGTCCGAGAAAAAAAAAAGTGACGTGCAGAATTTTCATACTTCCATCTAATCATATACCAATTTTTAAAATATTATCTTAAACGGTTTTTAAGTTATTGCGGGATCCAGATTTCCGGACATCCGGACGGACGGACGGACAGACAGACAGACAAACGGAGGGCAAACCTATAGTCCCCTCCGGTGTAAACACCGGTAGGGGACTAATGATGAATTTCACAGAGGAATACCAGTTGACGTGACGTCATGAAATTGACATGAACATTACAGCTACTGACATGTTTGTCATAAGAAGGTCCACAGAAGGGGTTTGACATTAACGGGAAATATATCTCTAAACAATATATAATTCATCCAGAAATGTATTGACTTGATTCTTTATCATTCATAATTATGAGCTTCATCATATTTATAATTAGACCTGCCTTGAACGGCCAGTATAGGAAACACGTTAGAATGAATGTTTGGCACGGGCTTCCGAGTAATGGAGGTCAAAATGTCTTCCTTGGAATCTTAAAAATGGTTGGTAGATATTCCATATCGTAGGCTTTTCAGACAACCTTAATTTGTAGCAAATCAAAAGCTTTGAAAATTCAATTTTATCAACGATTTATTTCATTAGAAATCCTTTCCCATTTACATGTAATCATGTACAGAATAAATGGATCTACATGTATTTGACTTTAACAAAATCAAGTGCTTCAAAAATATAGGTTGACTTCTTAGTCAGATAGGTTATATGAAGACATTTCTACAGCCACTCTACGCTCTGTTTGGACTTCTATTGTCTTTAGAAATGTCTTCATAAACTCTATCATAAATTTAATATATATGGTTATTCCTTTCACATTGAAAGTTTTACACTTTAGATTGACAGAAGTAATTTTTATTTAATATAAAGCAAACAAACAGCAAAAACACCACAACAACAATAAAAAAATAGACCCGAGATCTGTCGAAATATATTACATTAACTGAATGGAAAAGTAATTGCAAGGTTAACTTTTGTATGTTAAACAGACCCAAGAAGGATGAACCCTTTATAATGAGATGGGTCCTAACGACAAATATTGAATATGGCAACTGAGGAGAATATAACCTCTATTTATTTTTTGTTATTCTGCATACGTTTCTTTATACGTTCATGATATGTACGCCAACTTCCTGGTTGAACCAAGTGTGCGAATACTTGAGTATAAAAATCGCACGACTCCTTGCATTTTATGGGTATTAGTCATTAAAGAAAAGTATATATGATGCAGTCTAATTATTCGAAGCGTATACGGGTCAATATTTCCAGGCGGGGTCTGTATAAAATATCTGGCAATACACTTACATCACGATATCGGTTTTAAAAGCATGTCGGGATCACAACCACGTGTGTCTACAGTTGTATGGCTTAACGACGATATCCTTCAGTTCAAAGGCATTACTGCTTAAGTGAGAATCCGTTATGTATTTTGCGAGATACCAAGAATGCCTCTCGATGGAAAATTGGAAACGTAGCAGCATTCGTTGAGGAAACGGCAAAAATGTTCAGGCACTTTGTCAGATTCTGTGTCTATAAATCAGCGACTAGTCTAGAAGCATTCTAAATATAAGTAATTGCTGCATGTAAGCATTGGTGAACGTAGAGCTACGGACAAAGCAGTAAGAGGGAGGTGGGGTATTCCTCAAATTTCTCAAAATCTGTCAATAAAATGTTAAAAGACCTACCGCTGAATCTCAGGAATGCATGTCTTTTGATGAAATCGTTACACAAAGTTTGTTGAAAGATAACAAGATATTACAGTTGTTGTGAGATATTTGCTCTGTTGTATATTAATACGCTCATAGATTGTTTCACCAGGGCGTTTGCGTCTGTGATAGAGGTGTTTTGATTATATACGCTTTGAATAAGATTTGACTGTTAAGATGTCACAAAATGAAAAATGAAATTAATTACAAAACATATAAAAGTTCAAAGCTTGCTTTCTCGAAGTCGAGTTTGCTGTTGTTTCATTATCAGACATTTTGAAAAAGATCTCGAACCTGTGATAAATCGTGGAAAAAAATCTTCTGAAGTCTCTTTGATATTGGATTTTAAGCGTTATCAGCGATGATGGATAGGTATGTCAATATGTCAATATGATAGACAACGGGTATAATGACAACACACCGATTGAACTGACAGCTGCAGTTTTCGATGCTATCACAGACACTTTCATACAGGCAAGCGTGTGATACAATTCCTTTTTTTTAACGGAACTTCTTCCATGGCTGAATGGTTTAAGTCGCTGACTTTATACCACCTGGCCAAATACGGCTTTGGATTCGATCTGGTCATTTTTGATTTTTGTTATGTGGGGAAACCTTCCAGCTGGCAGTGGTTTTTCCTCTACCTGCCCTTGTACCTATATGATTTAGATATTGCCGCGATGTTAAACAGGTATAATGAAACAACACATTATGTGAATTAAAGATCTTTTTGTTTTTAAACTTAAAGTCAAGTATTTCCATATGAAAATATTTTCCTTTTGCTGTCGTGAACTTATTTTTGAAAACAGTATTTTTCTATCTTTAATGGAATTACTCATGGTACAAGGATATCTGCCAACAGGCCGGAGGTTTAACGGGTTTGCAGCTTTTACAGCTTGGAAACAATTAAAACACTCTTGTGTTTATATTCTTCCATTGTCCCTAGGATGGACCAGTATTTTGCGTCTGGACAACAATACGCATACGCAGTATAATACGCAATTGAAATATCGTGCAATTAGAAGTAATCGGTAAATAAAAATGGGAATTGGTTCTCAAATTGTAATCAATTATTCGGAAAAAAAAGGAGCAAAATGCTACCCGATATTGGAATTGTGCTCTCAGGAGATAATAATAATTTATGATAATAAATAGAAACTAAGCTACAGTAAATCAGTTTGGACCTAAGATTAGGCAACATAATATATTAAGTTCGACCAGTTTCTAACACCACCCCCACTTACTATCACGACGCCACCGATCTCAAAAAGCAAATCGATTGTCGCCAATGAATTCTTGAGCAACCTCTTGTCGCATATGTAGGTTTATAACAATTTGATATTTGTTATTTTATCAACGTTTCATCTTTTCTTCCCCTCATCAGACTTAAAATAGCACTTTCTAAAAATATATCTAAGATTGGAGATTAAAAAGCTTCAGCTGTAAAAATACTGGAATTACAAATTGTTTTCATATCTATTATTTCATTCCCAAGCAGGTATACCACCGAAGAAAAAAAACAACAAAATCTTAACATGCAAATAAGAAGAAACAGTTGCAGACTCGGACAATATAGCTGAGGTGACAAATGGACTAGACGCAATCTGTCTGCTGAGGTAATAGTAATGATATATGGACCACAAGGGGGATTGCGTCTTCTATTCAGTAAACCCGATCCTGTTCTATTAAATCTCCCGCAAATCTTCTCGGATGTAAGTAATAGTCAAACTGCACTCTCCTTCACGATCAAGATTGCAATAGGGTATCATAATGTTTTTCTATAATTTGAAAGATAGCAGAACTGTCATTAATTCAGATATTTGCGACATCTTTATCACACATTCTGCAAAATCCATGGTGATTTATCGGTAATTGAACACTAAATTAAAAAAAGAAACATTGAGTACATTTTTAAAATCAATCCTATGCATATTTCCATATTTTACTGACATTTAAAGACATTTTTAGTTATTTGCCGTATTCATGATGGAGATAGTATGAAAATATTATGCAGACACGAATATGGAGAAAACAATGCTCCTTTTGATATTGCTAAACATTATTATATAGACAATAAAACACAAAATATCCTTGGCTGAAACTTATTAAATACACTTATAATACAGGCAGAATCCCATTTATGCAACGCAAAAAAACAATAACATATTTTTCTTTCTTTCAAAATATTTTTGCACAAATAAAAGTGACAGGATCAATTAAAACCGCTCAATACCAAGATCATCTGCGGCTGAAATATTGTAGTATTGACAAGATAACTTGACAGCAAGAAAACATGAATACAGATATTGCAACCCAATAAAACAGGTTAACGATGAAAATTTGGTATGAAGGAACAAATTGTTCCACGAGGATTATCCATGCCTCATTATTGTCAAGGCAGATACTAATAATTGTGTGGCCTGTTTCGTGTATAGTTTAGCATTTAACAGAGTGAAATCGTTATAAGACAGGTGAATGTGCTTCTTTAGAGACCAGTTTTCATCTC
>CM037792.1:47030292-47080292 GCA_021229015.1 Solen grandis | reverse complement strand
ACTTGAAATTAATGTAAACTCTGATCAACCTGCGTTTTCACTTTGCGAATTGACGCAGTACGTTAAGAGTCTTAAATCTGGCAAATTGTAAGTTGTATGAAAGCATGCTTTTACTTAGATTGAAAGAAAACATAAATGCCCCTATTCATCCTCTATAGGGAGGGTTCCAAGAGGATATGGGATGTATTATGACTAGTTTTCTTGTACAAGAATATGTACATTATTGTAGGGAAAATAACAGTAAATTATATACATGTGTTTTAGTCTCCTACCGGTAATTACAACGGAGGGAACTATAGGTTTGCTCTCCGTCTGTCTGTCCGTGCGTCCGTCCGGATCCCGCGATAACTTAAAAAACGTTAAAGATAATATTATGAAACTTGGTATATGAATAGATGGCAGTATGGGGATTCTGCTTTTTTTCTAGGACCAAAATTCTGGTTGCTATGGTAACGAAAAAATATGCACCTCAACGATAGGGGACTCATGTGTTGCGTGCAACACCAGTTACTTGTTTTATTAGCTTCGTCATATGGGTATAACAAGCCTTCTGTGGCACGCGGTTGTTAGTATGCACAGTTGTATGTGTAATTGTGTATTTATAAAGGGGTCGTAAAGAATGGTTCCCTATATTACAAAGTACGAGACAAGGCTCGAGATGGTCACCATTTCATTCTTGTGTTTCATTAACGATCTAGTACAACAGCTTGTTGATATGAGGTTGGGTTCTCTTTTAACGGTTACAGTCTCTGTGCACCGACGACATGTTTTTATTGTCGTTGTCATGCGGGGTTAACAAACCCTAGCGGACAATTGTTACCGTTATGCGTGAGAGTGGAGGTTTCAGTTTAATCCTTCGTCATGGTTTTTAATGAAAAGAAGTCATCATACCTTCGTTCCTCCAGAATAAGGTCGCTGGGAGTGAAAACTGTCTCCGAAGTAACCGTCTACTTACATATTGGTGTCATTACAAGTCAAACCAAAGAGTGAAATTCATATCCGAATAGTTACGGAAGACCTTCTTTGGTATTCTAGATTTTTAGTCTCTACGTCAATTAAATCCAATCACATGTAAACGGATTTATAATCATATGGTCTTGCCCAAAGCCCTGTATGGCTTTTCTTTACAGGTTATCATCTAATGAGATTATCTCCCTTGAGAGAGCACACCGTGCGCGCATCACGGCTATGCAGATCTCGTAATGATACAGCGCTCAGTATGCTTGATATTCTACCCCTTAAATGTCTTATTGACCAATGAAAATTTATTTTTCTTGGTCAACACTGTCGTCTTAATTGTAGTAACGCAATTAAGGTATATTTCTTGTCCGTTTAATATATAGTAAGCTCAACCCGCCTGCGATGTCCGGTTTCTTTCCAGACACGTGAAATTCTTCACAATTACGGACTTTCAGTTTATTTAGACGTGTTTATAAGTGATGATAATTTTCCAGATAAATACTTTTCGAAACGCCTCGTTAAACTTAAAATTCGCTCAAAAGTAATCGGGGCTGGACTGTTCGATAGAGTGCAGCAGAATGAATTTGATCGTGTCCGATTTGTACATGTTGTATCAGACGTGCGAGATTTGGTAGTGTTGTCAAAAGTATCCACGTCAACTTACGTATTTTAGGACAACATGTAAGTTGATATCTTTCATGGTACGATGGTTTATGTCGTAGATGCCGTGCTGAGCTTCACGATACTTGCTTCACTGATCATTTTGTTACTGAATGTCCATATCTGGGTACGCATAGTCTGAAGTTGCTGGACAAATCATAAAACTTTGGGAGATCACGTGCTACCAACCTTTCTCTCATTGGGCATATAAATTCTTAACTTTGCATTTATTTTTAAACAAATCTTCATTTTTTTCTTTAAACAACAAAGAACAAAGGAACTATTTTTATCAAGGTTACAGTACGTAAAGCAATCCGGTCTTGTTCTACACAGCGCGTAATAATATGCAGTGTGTAAACCGGCTTTCGTTCATCCACATTGTCCAACGACGTCATATAAAGTGTTTCCATTCTATGCACATAGAAATATGTTTACACAAGGTAAAGACGTGATACAGATTTTGAAATCGTTGAGACATTGATTTTTGCTGTAGGAAACAAATCGAAAATGCGTAGTATCATATATAGGTATATAATAAAGTGTTTTTATAAATATTGTATTTAGCCAGTTTCATTTCATGTGGTTGTCTTTTAATTAAAAAAAAACTGATATACTTATTTATGTAATTATTCTGATGTATACATATCTCCAGCGAATGTTTATGTTTGTATAAACTTGTAAATATTACTTGCAATGTGTAATTCCATATACACGCACTTTGTACACTCATACGCAATCATGCACGCACGCACGCACCTACGCATGCAGTACCGAAATTGAGCGTGTAAATTTAAACACACCCCATGCACGCTTGCACTATTTCTTTGTATACTTAAATTCCAATTTTGTTCGTGACCATACAGAAATTCTTACGTTTCGTCTCAGTAAGTGGTTTTGCGTTAATATGGTTGCAAACCTTATTATTTATGTATATATGACTTACCCTTTCATCATAACCTTGTATTCTGGACAAGGTTTTTTTCCAGTTAGGGTGTTGTAATGAGAGTGTATTATAAGCAAACTATATTTAAATCGTTGTTTGTTTGTCTGTCTTGTGCATGTTTCTATTGTATAATATATGCATTGGTATGTTCTTTGTAAATTTCACGTTATATGTAATCTTCAATATTGGAGGAAATAAAGATATATCACCATGTTTGTTGATGCCGCTCACTTCTTGGCAGTCACATCGTACCTGGTGACAATAACAATCAATCCGTCTTATGGAAAACAGTTTCACTAGCTTGTTCGGTCACAGAGCCTCATGACTCAGTTTGTAGCGTAACCCTCTAGTGTTGGAGATGTCTGTGGTTAGAATACCGGTAGAGGCTCACTTTTTTCCGCTTCTGTTACATGATAAAAATAATCTCCCTGTAGTAAGTACTGTTAGACTTACTTTTATATTTATCGGCCCCGCTGACCGAGTGATTAGATCTCCGCCCCGGCATCGTGGGTCGTGGGTGGGTTCGATTTCTGGTCGCGACATACCAAAGTCGTAAAAAATGTATTGGTATAGCTCCCTTGCTTGGTGCTCAGCATATAAGGGTAGTTCCAGGAAAGCTTGGCCCGGTTTCAAGATAATGTGACTGAGAAATGCAGTGCAGCAGCTCTCTAGACATAGTCTCCAAATAATACTGTCATTCCAATAAATAAACAAACAAACTTTAGTATTTAAGTTTAATTATTACACCAATAAAGTTAAATTTATTAACTATATAATATTTATGTTAAACTATTACCACTTGTATTTCCATAGTTTATTTTTTTTTTTTATTTTTTTTTTAACAGTTTTGCTTGCAACTCTGATCTATGGTAGCACACATTTCGTATCGGAAATTTCGGGGATACTTTTAAACAACTAAATTCCCCACCTCCAAATTTTGTTTTCTGTCTTATCACTAAGTGATATTAAGTTTTATGTATATTTAAATACGACTGCATTTTGGAGGTGAAACTGATTGAAATGTTAGTGATTGGTGCAGGAGATAAATAAAACTGTAATAAATAACAAATATATTAATTTAGATATTGGAATTTCAACCTTTAAAATTACCCTAAATGTAGTTTCTATCCTTATATCTCAATTGATAGGTTTTCTAGGATAGCTTTCATTACGCAGCGCGCTGCAAGGGAAGGTCACGGGATCGAATCCAGCTTAATATGATTTTTGTAATACTAAATTCTGTTGCAATTTACCTATAATTTATAAATTAAATGAATAAAAAAAGATACTATATATAGATAAAAGAGTGAGAGTTTGTTGTTTTATATTTGTTTCCTTTTGATTAAAATACGCATATTTGTATATATTTTGTAAATTGTAGGAAAGAGAGAAAGAAGGACAATGTGCTTATCGTATTCAGTCCATTAAAACATTTTTTGTTACGACCTTATTTTTGAAAATCGAAGCGGATTTGAACTTAGGCTTCTTTGGCATGGCTTGAAAATTTCATACTTATTTATTAAATTATACGAAAAAATACACCCGAGATCGGGAGGTCGTGCGTTCGATCTCCGACCGCGCCATACGGAAATCGTATAAAAGTGCCCCCTTATTTCGCTCTCAGCATATCAGAGTAGTTCCGAAACTGGGCCGGTCCGGATAATGTGACTGGGTGTGGTATCGTGCCACATGTCTATGTCGTGATATTGCAGTGTGGCAGCATTATATCTGTCTCAAGTAGATATAGTCTCCAAATGACTGAAATATTGTCTCGTGATTTTAAACTCAATCGCAGCGACATCTGTTGCAAGAATTTGGCGTAATACAGTGTGGTTGTGCGTCGTTGCATTATGCTTGATGCTTTGTGACATTGTTTATGAACTGATGCGTTCGGGTTAAGGTTAGGTAAATGTTAGATAGGTTGAACATTGTCATCGAGTAGATTGGTACTGCAATCATCCACAAGGCAGAAGTCATGAATCATTAAAATGTTAGCAAGCACATAGGAATGGTCACGAAGCATAATGATACTGTCATCAAAGACAATGCCGTTGTCATAAATCACAATTACATTGCGACTTAACATAATGACGTGGTCAGTAAACACAAAGTCATTGTCACAAAGCACAATGTCATTACCACGAAGCACAATGTAATTTTTGCTTAAATACCATCACATAGCGATGCTTTAATACCGAGTTTTTATCGATACTTATTTTGACTTCCTAAGATGAAATGTTTCGCAGGAAATGATTCGTACATTATTTAACCGTCCTACATTTTTCATTACATTAATCCTTTTCAACGCTGCATATCTTTTTCTTCTCTCTTTTTTTTTTAAATATTCATTGATTCTACATTATAGAAAATAGTCCTGCTGTAGCCATTGGTATGTCAGTCCTTGGTGTGGTTGCAGTGCTGGTCATAGCTGTGGCTTCCATCTTTATATACAACAAAAGGTAAGCTAGAAGCTCGCTATATGGCATACCAGTCAAAATATAAGTTGAAAATTGTGTTGTTGTACAGTTTCATCGTTCATTTAGTAATCGTATTTATTCTTGCATTTATTATTGTTGTTGTTGTATTGGGGTTTACCGTCGCTGCGATAGTATTTCAATCATATAGCGACGTCCAGCTAATTACAGGTGAAGGAAGACCCCGAGTACACAAAGATACCCAGGTAGAACCACCGACCTACCGCAAGACAGCTGGAAGGCTTCCTCACATGAAAAATCCGAAGTCCCTACCGGGATTCGAACCCACAGCGGTGAGGGGCTGAGAGATTTGTAGTCCATGACTGTAACCGCTCGGCCACGGCGGCCCCGCATTTATTATTGTATTATGAGTGTAATGGCAAGGTTTGAGAACTGAAAACGGTTATAATAACATAAACAACATAACACTGACGGATTTTAATGTAAATCTATTTTTCCGTCAGTTTTTTTCTCAACATCCCCCCCCCCCCCCACACACACACAAAAGCAGTAAATTGTTCTAATACAATTTCTGAAAGATTTTACACAGTGACAGGAAATAAAGTACCAAAAATCGGTTTGAAATCAAATAAGATGTTGCAATCCGTAATATTAAGTTATCCCCCCAAACCTTGAAAATTACATATTAAAAGAGAAAAAAAATCACTTTCAGGGATAGATAACTCAAAAAGTAGAATGGAGACGCCCAATTTTCCCCATGAATTTGTTTTTATGATTCATTTCACTTAACTTATCCCGTAACCTGGCCGGTCGTAGGAGCACCTTAGATGACTTCATGACATTCTCTCTCCACCTTGTCCTGTCTTCGACTGCCATCTGAGATGCTGCAAAGCCTAAATCTGTCCACTCCGTGATATTATCTTCCCATCTCTTCATTTGCCTTCCTCGCCTTCTTGTTTCATTAACTGTTCCCTGGAGTGTTGTCTTGGTGAGGCCAGATAAGCGGGAGACATGTCCAAACAATTTCAGCCTGCTGTTCTTTTCTGTAGTGAGGAAGTCTTCGTAAGGGCCATTCAGTATCCCAACCTGACTGCGGACTTCATTAGTGGTGGTCCTTGTAAGAGATGTTAAGGATCCTTCTGTAACATCTCATCTCTAGGAATTGGATTCTTCTCCCCAGTTCCGCTGTCAGTGTCCAAGCCTCGCAAGCATATAGGAATAATGAGATGACAAGTGAGATCAAAATTCTCATCTTGGTCTAGAGCGATATAGTCCTGTCTTTCCAAATAAGTTAAAGCTTTGAAAGTGCAGCTTCTGTTTGTTTGATTCGGGCTAGTACATGTACTTCGGGTTTAGAACCTTCATCTGTCACGAAAGATCCTAGGTAGTCGAAGGCTGTTACTGTCTCTAACCTTTAGCCGTTGAGCTCTGTGCCATCTCCATTGTCTTCTGTGTTTCTTCTCAGAACTTATCTCCATCTCAAATCTAGTAAATGCCTGGTTGAGGCATTGTACAAAGTCCTTGAATTCCTGTGATCCTGCCAGTCCATCGATATTATCTGCAAACGCAGATTTGTAATGTTCATTCCTCCAATGCTGACAGTTCCCTCATGTTCATCCAAGGCCACAGACATGATTCGGTCCTTGAAGATATTGAAGAGAGTTGGTGACAGGATGCATCCTTGCCTGACTCCAACCGTGGTTCTGAACCAGTCACCTAATTTCCCATTGGTGAGTACTGCACTGCAAGCTGTTGTACAGACCTGGCCAGATTCTCGCTGATGTTATACTCTCTCATTGTTGCCAACAATGCTGCATGACACACTCTGTCAAGAGCCTTTTTAGAATCGATGAAAACATGATGAAGATCTTGCTTATGCTGCAGGTTCTTCTTACAGAATATTCTGATGTTAAATATCTGTTTCGTTTTACTGCGCACAGCTCTGAAACCTGCTTGTTCCTCGGCGATGCTCTCTTCTGTTTGTTGTTTCAGTCCATATAAGATGACTTACAGTACGACTTTGCTACGATTACTGATGAGACTTATTGTCCGGTAGTTCTGGTATTGTTGAAGTTCTCCTTTCTTGGGTAGTGTAATGACCAGCGATTGTGTCTATTGTGTGGGCCAGACCCCTGTTTTCCATAGCTTACTGCAGGCTGTTTTCAGTACATCTATTGCGTGGTCACCACCTGCTGATATGTTATAAACACCCGGTGCTTTCTCTTCTTCAGTGCCTTGACTGCTACCTGTACTTCGTCTCTGAGAATTGGAAGAGGGTCTTCTTGTCCTGTTCTTCTGTGAGACATTTTCCTGACTCGTCCCTCACAGTTGTTACCGTAGCCTGTTTTTCCATTGTACGATTTTTCACCAACTGATAAGCCTTTTTGCTTTCATTTCTTGTCAGACAGCAGTTAGCTATCCAGTACTATTTGGCTTTATTCATCATCATCTTTACTTTGCATTGACCGCTCAGTATCGCACTGCGCCTTGCTCCTTCTTTCTCAAACCTCGTGTTCTTCAAAACTCTTCTTGCACTGCAGGCATCATGTATATCTGATGTGATCCAAGGCTTCTTTTTCATACCATCGTTAGATGCTGCTATGAACAAGTCTGTGTACACCTCCTCAGCACCAAGAATGGCCAGGGGAGCAAATCTTCCACCAATTTCTGCTTGGAATGCTCGCAATATCTTTGGGTCTTTGAGCTTTTCAGTGTGTCATATTTCATAGTGGCCATGGTCTCTCCCTATGTCAGCTCCAGGGAAGCTTCTTGTTCTTGCGATGTTGACGCCTGTTCGGAATCGGTTCTTGATCAGGATATAATCAATCTGGTCATGATGCTCACCGTCTGGGCGGTTTGTGTGGTGCTAGAATGTTGGCCAATACCAGGTTGTTGTAGGTGGCAATCTCTAGTAGCTTGAGCCCTCTGTCATTGAAGATCTCATTGCAGTATGGTCCACATATAGCACAATACCCAGTCTGCCTGAGCATCCTTTCCAACCTTGACGTTCCAGTCACCCTGTACAATAAGCACATCCTTCTTGGAGGATTGGTCGATGAGTTCCTGAAGTTGATGGTAAAACTCGTCCACTTCTTTATCACTGTGCACTTGTTCACCTCTGTCCTGGTGTCCGGCGGAAGGCGCGGTCATTGATAACCCGAGCTTCGACCGATCCGGTATATCCATGTTCTTATTTATCATGGTTCATATAAGGTTTGTCTAGGGCAAAAAGAAAACTTAATGGAGCCCATCCCTCTACAAGCTTGTTGACCACACCCGATATCCATGTATTCTTATGGTTCGCAATGGTCCTGAACAGGTAGCCCTTGAATTCATTCGAATTTCCCTTGCCGTTTACTTCATATCATGGAAAACATCCGCCCTGTGATGTCGTGCTAATATCACACCTATTTACCCATGCCGGTATGTCTGCCCAATCCTCCAATGACTTCTGGGTGCTTTGCTGAGCCTGATGGATAATCCCTGCGCTCTTAAGAAGACTACCTTAAAACCTTATTGTAACTCTGGTTTGCAGTAAGAAATATTTAAAATAAAACAAGTTACAGGCCCGATTATGAAATGATTAAATGCCCGATCCCTTTACTTAAAATATATTGGCTCCGTAAATACTTCCGAACACAAACTATTCTGAAATTTTGTTCGATTCCCATATAATTTTGTTTTGGATCTGTAAATGTTTCCGAGCTGTCAAATGGATTGTTTATATTTACGAATGTAAGCATTTCTTCTGAAATCGAAATTGTTTAAAAGAAACTCGGCCAAGTTAACAAATATAAAATGAGCGCCAAAAATTGTCGTCTACTCCACAAAGATTTTAGATTTTCCACACTAATTTTTGCTTATAAAATTAACAATATCATAAAGACATATACAATTTGCAATCGCTTTTTAAATAAACAATTAACGAACCTGTCTGCATTTTGAGCCTGTCACGAACTGACCTTCGCTGATCTCTGTACTTGTCCAATGAAAAATCTGGATGTTCTGGTGGTCAGGCGCGCTGTCCGCGAATTATCTGACACCTTTAAAGTGTCCGCTTCCCTACAGTATAAGTCCTATTAATTTATTAAACTTATTCATTGTTACAACACACATATATTGACCACATTCAGTGATACATCTCTCTTTTTTACCGTTTTTAGTGCTACATCGTTCATTGTATTTCTGTTAACAGAAGGGACATTTTACTCTTTAAAAAAATATAAAAGAAAAAAAATATTTCTGGATCTAGAGATTTAGAAAACTGATGACTCCCCCACCCCCTTTCCCTCACACGCACACATACACTGAGACACACAGTGACATATGCACAAGGGTCCTCTCATCATTTCCTTTCCATAACTGAAATTTTGTTTCAATAGCATAAATAGAACAGAAGTTATCTTGCGGTAAAGAAAGTGTGAAAAGGGGGAATAACAAAAATATTGAGGACAGAGTTATGAACCTTGTACATGACACTTTCTCTCATAATCATCTTTAATATTTAATTTATTACTTTCTTTAATTAATTAAATATAAAAAGTATGACTTGCAAATTATGGTTCTTGTGCACTGCAATTTTCCTGAACTGAACAAAGGGCAATAACTCTAAAAATAGTATGTGTAGGGTTACGGTTCTTGTGCATTGCACTTCTCCTCTACGTGATCTATCCACCTATGAAGTTTCAAGGTAATTTGTCTCATATGAGAAATGCTCTCGACAAAAATAAGTATGAAAATTAACAAAGGACAGTTACATAAAAAATATGATGCGCAGTCACATTTCTTGTGCAAGACACTTCTCTATCGTGAGACTTATCCACCTATGAGGTTTCAAGTTAATAGCTTTAATACTTTTTGAGTTATGCTCCGGACGAAGAGTGTGACAGACAACTCTGACAAAAACAATATGTCTTCCCCATATAAATAGGTGGTGTGTGTGTGGGGGGGGGAATATAATAATTTGTTTAAAATGTTTTATTTGATGCTGATCTTTATCTACACGATTTATTACATACATTTAATATACAACCAGAAGATCAGATTAATTTTGATCTTCGTTATCCATGCGCTTATACTATTTGTATCTCCAGATATCGAAATGCGAATATTCCACATGACAAACTCGTGGAAGACACATCAAGGGTGGACACTTTTTATAGGATCACATTCCCCGACCCAGGGAAGGACGATTCAAACTTTGATTCTGGAATTGATAACCCCTCTTTCAACTGCAGTACAGAGGACATGACTATGAGCGGCAACCTCGTCAGATATTCGCCAATGTAGATGATGTTACTCATGACGTTATACTCATAGTGTAGACACAGCAGGGACTTTTGTGGGACTTGGTTCGATTATAGTATTTGATGACAAAGGGCTTCAAATCCTCCATCATTCAATATTTTGGAATGATAACCAGGAAATTTATCAACATTTTCCTACTCAATTGAACTCAGATTTTAATTTCTCAAACTGAATTAAAATTGACAATTGAAGTCAATGTTCCGTATGATATGTAAGCAAGGTGTGTGCTTGAGGAAAACATGAAAAAGTCTTGTTATATAATATGTATAATGACTTAAGGCTCAACGATACCGGTAAAGAGGAAGACGTGTATTTACTCCATGCCTCCTGTGAAAGGGCTGAGAAATGATGATGAATGATAATCCTACCTTTCAACATAGTACATGTTATGTCAGTTGCAATAAATAGTTCCTGTATGTATAAAGTAACGTCGCGTTGATTGAGCTCAGTTTAAAAAAACAACAACTAAATGACGCCAAATCGGTAACAATGACGCCACGTATTATTGATGGCCTTCAAGGGGAAAAGATACTACAGGAGGTAGGATGGGGAAGAGAATAGAATAGCATGAATAGAACATTTATAGATGACACTACAGGAGGGAGGATGGGAAAGAGAATAGAATAGCATGAATAGGACATTTATAGATGTGTAAGGTTGTAGTTTCTTTCACCTGTGATCACATTTAGCCCGGTCACTCCTGAATGTAGTGTTGTTTTAAATGACGGTCTTACAATACACGTAATTTTTTGTTGTTGTTGGCACGATTTTGATTGTTCAGCTACATATGCTTATTAGAAAGGAACCCAATAGTATGCTTTATATATTTAACGTACAAAAATATCTAAGATCCTGCATGACTTAACATCAGTCGTTAAATAGTCAAATTTCTATCCGTTGGGCAACCCTTCGTCAAAGTACATGAACATTTTTTACCAAGATCAAGATAGTTATCCTTACTTCTAGCATACATATGTTTGTCTCTATGATGCACCACTACAGCCGTATAATTTATGACCTCGAAAACTGTCTACATGCTTTTATCATAGAGGCTTAAATAAAGGAGTTTACTTTACAATCAATATAATTTAAATAAAATGTAAACATGTTATCATAATGGTAATAATAAAATGCGCATTCATGTAATATATATATATATTCAAAATAATATGTTTAGGAGTTATAATAGTGTCTTTTCTTTTGCTACATTTAAAATATTTACGACAATACTTAAATAAGAAAATGTTTTATTTGTTTCTTGTTTTTTAAATGTATATATTAGAAATGTAGTATATTGATAATTTGGAAAATGTGTGTTATAGCAAAGTAGCTAATAGACAAATAGCATATTTTGTATATATTTTGTCTTATCTTGTTAATAAAAGATTATCTTTTTTAATTGTTTGTAATTTTTCCGCTATCTCAATGGGGAAGAGTACGTTAGCAGGCTGGTTGCATTCATTAGAGCTCATGTCAATGAATCTCAAACACAAAGAGCTACTGACATAATGCAAAATCCAAAGAAATAATATAAAATACATTATTTACTAATATACTCGCGGATTTTTTTTTTCAAAATCCTCATTATTTCCGGTCCATTATTCTTCCCAAAACAGTGTATATTCGTCGGACAGAAAAGCAAAGGTATGCTACAGATTTGTTAAGAAATGCAATCTGTACATACCCGTTGACGAATACGTTACTGCAATGCATAAATAAGAAAGAATCTTTTACTTAAGATTATTCAGTTGTTTACAAAAATAACAAATTTGCATATTCCTCATATCTTCGTCAATGTTTAGCTCACCTGAGCACTATATGCTGAAGGTGAGCTTTTGTGATCACCCTGCGTCTGGCGTCGTCCGTCGTCAACAATTTGCTTTAAGCGAAATCTCCTCTGAAACCGCCTTACAGAATTTGATTAAACTTGGCAGGGATGATCATTGGGTGAACATTTAAAAAAAGTTGCTAAAATAAACTTGATCCATGTAGAACTCTGGTTGTCATGGCAACGGAAAGGAAAAATATGAAAACTTTAAAAATCATCTCATTAAAAAACAAGAGGGCCAATATGGCCCTGTGTCGCTCACCTGAGTTAGATTGCTGAGTTAAGCATGATTACAAAAAATGTGGCATCCAAAGTGTTTGCAATGTTTTTCTAAAATTGTGGCTTCTAGAGTGGTCATAAGGTTTTACTAAGATTTACCTAGGTGACTTACTTTTTTACCCATGTGACCCATGTTCAAACTCATCCGAGATTTGGGGCCGCCGTGGCCGAGCGGTTACAGTCGTGGACTACAAATCTCTCAGCCCCTCACCGCTGTGGGCTCGAATCCCGGTAGGAACTTCGGATTTTTTTATGTGAGGAAGCCTTCCAGCTGGCTTGCGGTAGGTCGGTGGTTCTACCCGGGTACCTCTGTGTACTCGGGGTCTTCCTCCATCTGTAATTAGCTGGACGTCGCTATATGATTGAAATACTATCGCAGCGACGGTAAACCCCAATACTACAACAACAACATCCGAGATTTTATGTAGACAAACATCCTGACCAATTTTCAAGACGATTAGGCCAAAACAGCAGCTCTTAGTGTCTTCACAAGGTTTTTCGAAGATTTGACCTAATGACTTAGTTTTTCACCTAACAAGACCCAATTTCAAACTCATCCGACATATCTTTAAGACAAATATCCTGAACAAATTTCATGAAGATTGGGCCAAAAATGTGGCCTCATGCGTGTTCAAAAGGTTTTTCTTAGATTTGAGCTGATGACCTAGATTGTGACCCCATATGACCCAATTTCGAACTCATCCAAGATATCATGTAGACAAACATCCTAACCAAATTATATGTAGATTGGGCTTAAACTTGGGCCTCTAGAGTGTTTACAAGGTTTTTTCTAAGATTTGACCTGGTGACCTAGATTTTGAGCCCACGTCACCCGATTTCTAACTCATCCAAGATATCATGGAGACAAACATCCTTACCAAATTATGTGAAGAATGTGAAGATTGGGCTAAAACTGTGACCTCTAGGGTGCTCACAAGGCATTTCTAAGATTTGACCTGGTGACCTAGTTACAGGTATTTGGTGATAAATCAATAGCCATGATGACATGTGACTTAGTAGCTCAGTTGATAGAGTGATGGAACGGTATTCCTGATGCTCCGGGTTGGAGTCCCGGTCGAGGCATTGATTTTTTTCTCCACCTGTTAAACCTGGTTGAAAAATCATTGTTCAACCGGGACTCGAACCCAGGGCCTCAGGAATACCGTTCCTGCACTCTACCAACTGAGCTACCAACCACATGTCTTCTTGCATATTGATTTATAACCAAATACCTGTACCCGGTTACATATACCCCCTCTAAATTTGGAATTCGTCCAGAATTCTTAGAGACAAAGAACATCTTGGAAACGTTCTGGAGGTGCCGAAGTAGTAGCCATATCAAACAGTAGTTTATTCACGTTGGGCTCCAAATGTCACAGGGTGAGAAAAATGTGCAGCCTGACCGGGACTCGAACCCGGGGCCTTTCGCTGACAGGGCGAATGCTTTACCGACAGAGCTACCCGGCCGCATGCACATCTATCTCCCCTATTGTGAGTGATCGGTACTGAGACATTATCCCCCTCCATTTTAGACTCGTCCGTGAATTCTAGGAGTAACAGGATGAATATAACTATGAGCAGGTGTCTTAGACATACCTAGCATCTATTCCACAGTCCCACATTGGGCGCCAAATGTCACAGGGTGAGAAAAATATGCAGTTAGACTGGGACTCGAACCCGGGGCATTTCGCTTTCAGGACAAAAGCTCTACTGACTGAACTACCCAGCCCTATCGATTTATCACTAAATCCCTGTACTCGGCTGTGTTCGTGTTAATTTTAATATATTCTATTCCAGATTCAAGGCAATGATGGAATTGAATATTGGATATTCACTGATAAGTGGTCAAAATTCTTTGCATTCGTTTCTAGATTAACTCGTCTTAGCAAACATCCACATGAAGCAGCCAATATCAGGTTAAGCATTTTATAATAATTAATTTTGTGTAACGACACATAAACTGAGTGATCAATGTGGTATACCTTGGTCGCTTAGGGCAGGTTTTGACTACTTATATAAGCCAGAATTTTATCGTGTGAACAAGTTTTGTGAATTATACTTGCTATAATTAACGTGCCTAAAACGAAAAGCGCATTAATAGATATTTTGTTGTTCCCCTGTGAAAATACATCAACATGTATTTGAAGATGCGTGTTTGTCGTAGATTATATGTTAAGGTACTTAATGTAGCTGTTGATTTTAGAATACCGAACAGGCTGTATACGTCGGCTGACATCGTCTACAGCTTACGGTGAGCTATGTTCGTTGGTTGAACAACGTATACAGCTTACGTAAGCTATACATGTTGGATATGGGCATTCACTTTTGAAATAGGTCCTTCATCTTAACGTATATAGCTCACATGGTGGGTGACCAGTATAAAACATAATTGTGATTATACTTGATTGACATTAGCACCATTATAATCTTTTACGTATCAGTAGTTTGTTTGCATTGATTAATCGTCCCAACATTATTTCAATAATAAATAGATATACTTTTTGACCTTATGACGTCATATGACGTAAAATGACGTTCATCTTCACATAATGTATGGGACATTTAGGGACTTATAATCTGTCTAAATATCAGCTTTCTAACTCATCTGGAAGTGATTTTAAACATATTTTAAATTTGACGTCAATGGTTCGAATCCATAAAACCTTTGCCTTTTCAAATTTGGTAAAAACGGACACCGGGATGCACAACTAGAGCCTAACATACACATTCTGTGAAATTTTGATGAAAATCGGTCAAGAAATAATGGCTGTAGACAGCGTACAAACATTTTTAGACGACGTCAAGTTTGACGTCAAAACACGTAATATGCAAATTAAAATCATTAAAATGCAAAATGTTTTATCTGAAGCATTTGTTATTTAATTTTCAAGGTGCTCCGACGTTTTCAACAAATAGAAGTTAACACGTAGAAATTAGAAATTACTTTTCACCTTATGACGTCATATGACTTCTATGACGTTCATCCTCTAAGAATCTAAAGAAAATTTAGAGACTTATATTCTATTCAAATATTAGCTTTTCTACCTCATCTGGAAGCGATTTTATACGCATTTGAAAATTGACGTCAATGGTTCGAATCTTGGACTCGCCATAGAACCATTTCCTTTTCGAATTTGGAAAAACGGACACCGGGATGATGCACAACTAGAGCCTAACATACACATTCTGTGAAATTTAAATGAAAATCGATCAAGAAATAATGGCTGTAGACGGTACAAACTTTGTAGACAACATCAGGTGTGACGTCATATGGCGTCATAAACATATGAAAATCATTGAAATCAAAATTTCAGCATCTGAAGTATATGCCATTAAATTTTCATCGTCCTTGGACCATTGCAACATATAGAAATTAACGCGTAGAAAGGGAGGAAAAAAAGAATAACTAGATTTCATTCGTTGAAACGAATGATAGGACTTTCTGCTACATTTGTCAAACACTCAAACACTTTATCTTGCTTTTGTATGGCCATAACTTCCATAAACTTTGAAAAATAAGCCGTTAAACATTATGAGTATTATGATGGCATTTTTAGGACTTTCGTCTACATGAGACTAATATAGTGTTGGCGCATTGCGGTATCACGTCGTAGACAAGTGACATAATAGTAGTAGAAGTAGACCTAGCACAGTAACAATGGCAGTAGTAGTACTACTGTAGTCGTATTAGTAATGAATGATAATAATATATTTTTTTCTTATGAAGGTAACTTATTTAGTACTGTCCACGGTGCCCAATTGGTTTAGCGTCCTCCTCGGAAATGGGGGGTTGTGGGTTCGGTCCCCTACAGCGTCACACCAGCATATATATCAGGGTAGATCCAGGACTGGTTGGCCAGGTGTCAGGATAATGTGACTTGTTGTGGTATTATGCCACATGTCTACGATCCTCACCCCCTCCCCTGTCATAGTATTATGACCCTTCCTCCAAGTGAAGTGAACTGAGCCCCCACCCCCTCCCACCCAACCCCTTAAAAAAGCTTTAAACCCACGGTAAAAATATGACACCTGTAATTTCTAATGAAACATCACTGCGATAAAAGGACGAACAAACAGATTGATTGACAGACAGACATACATACAGACAGACACACACACACTTCCAATACTACCTCTACAACTACAGCAGCAACAACAATACACATGTTAACATCAGCAACAATGATAGCAAACACAACAACTACATGCATTCGCAACACAGTGTTGATGATGATGATGATCACCATCATCTTTCAGAAATGAGCTTTATACATCGATATGCAGCATCTTAACGTAAATAGCTTACGGCGAGCTGTATACGGTTTTATAGTCGACGCATCTGGAATAATCTTATGAGCTTAATATATTATCTTAAGTATTCACCAATAAGGGAAGACATGTTTTGATTAACCCTTAAACATAGAAAACTTTTAGGGTTATAAAGTTTTTAACATTAACATTAAAATTGTCAAATTTGAAATTATTCATTAAAACTGTTCAATAAAACATAGATTTCAATAATATAGACGGAGAAATAAAAGCACAGTGGTAATTTTAAAAACAGAAAGTATTCAAGCAAATAACACAGCTGCCAAAAAATGTTTAATCAGACACATGGCATCACATTGGAACTATGTATACGTCGACGATTCAGCTGTCGACATAATTAATGTAACGGTCATTAGACAGTGTTGAGATAACACTCGTCAAATGATGCTCCTGATGACCCTGCAGTCAGACTATTTACCAAAGGTATACTGCTTTCTGTAACAATACGTTCTTAAAAAAATAAACATATCCTGATCCGGCATCAGGAGGCAACCGATCATGGTGTACTTGCTGAATAAAGTTCTTATCATAATATGCAGTGTGTGAGCTTACTAAAAAGTCAATCTGTCGAAAATACTAAAAAAAATATTTAACCGATCATTAAAAAATAATAAATCGATAACCAAATAAATTTGGAAGCATTATTCGATGGTAAATTTATCTAATATGGTATGAAACCTTTAGATTTTAAGAAAGATAGTATACTGTTTTAGCATGAAAAAATAACAAACAAAAAAAAACCCCTGAAATTTCACATTGTGTAATCTTACAATAAAAAGTAAGTTTTTTTGCCAGATAAAATGGTGAATTTATTTTTAAAAACATAAAATATGCTATAGAGTGTATATGCATTTTTATAATGAATCAAAAGGTCTTTTCTTCGATCCAAGCATCGTAAGAAAGGCTTGTTAGGCACTCAGCATATACGGGTAGGTCCAGGACTGGTTGGTCCGGTGTCAGGATAATGTGACTGGGTGTGGTATCATGCCACATGTCTATGTAGTGTGGCAGCGCTTTCTTTCTTTGTCTCATTTAGACATAGTACCCTGTCGACCGAAATACTTTGGGTGTGACGTTAAACCCAACAAATAAACAAACATGCATACACAAATAAATGAAAACTTAATTTTCTGATACGATAACATATAAATGTGACAGTAAAAAGCTGATAACATAGTCATGTATGTTAAGTTGCTACTATACATTTCTGGTGGATGTAATGTAATCGATAATTATTTTGTTATAATTGTCGATTATGATTCTCTATAAGCTAGGTTATAAACATTAAAATCATTATAATGTTTGAAAATTAAACTAATTTTAGGCTACTCATATACACTTATATATTTTCATTTATTCCCTCTGAACATTCATTCCACTTTCCTGTCGGGATTCACATACTTATTTATAAATTAAATTTTTAAAGGGGTTGAAAGAATGAGCGTAGTTTTTCACATTTTCTACATGATGTTGTAGAGCATATTTTCATGACTTTTACAAGATGTAATTAGATTGTCATTAGTATACGTAATGAATAGTTATAAAATATTTATTTATTTATTTTTGAAACAAGCTCAGGATACAAAGTATTTTATTACACCAATCTCTGTTTTTATGATCTTGATCTCTGTTTTTCTTAATATCATGATCTCTTTTCTTTTAACACTTCATTATACATACAGACATGGTCCTAGTTCCCCCACTTTCACCACATACCCTTCTTACCACACTTTAAAGGCCGATCATTTCATTTTTAAAGGGACTGATGTTACGCAATATTTGTCAGAGATGTGCATGTATAAGGTGAGGATGGAGAATAGAGGCCCGGGCAGCTAACTGTCCTCGCGCCATGCAAAACTGATATCACATTGCAGTTTTTCGGGTGAATTTACCGGTTAAATCGTACAAAGGTTAATTTCTACCGGAAAACGTAACCGAATATTCGGTGGGGGGGGGGGGGGAATTAATTCAAATTTTGGTAATGGTATATATGAGAGAAAAAAAAAGAAGAACAAAAACAGCAACAAAAGTTTGCAATAAGAATAGTAGATCTGCATCAATAAATAAAATCACATAATATATTCATATGCACAAGCAATACATTTCATAATATGATATGAAATTATCTGATTTTCTACCCAAAATTATTCTTCCACTTGCTGAAATTGACTTGAACTGTTTTGAGTTATTAGAAACGATTGAGTCATATATATTTCATTTTAAATCATTATATTATTCCAATACTCGTCAGTAGACTCTCAGCGGTCTAAAGAGGTTGTTTTTTTTTCTGAAATATATCAAAAATCATGAGTAAAGACGTAAAATGCATATCTAGAGGGGTTCACACAGTTTTATTCGTAAATAATAAGTTTTTTTTTTCTATAAGATCATCAAGTTTCAGGCCACAGCAGACTTTCAGCGGCCTACGGAAGACATTTATATTTGGCAGAAAGACATCAAAATTCATTTATTCCGCCGTAAAATGCATATCTGGTAGGGTTCACACTATTTTCAGTTGATTTTTTTCTTTTCATTTTACATAATATATTGTTTCAATACTCGTCAGCAGGTTTTCAGCGGTATTACTGAGGAAATTTATCAGAAAGATTTCAAAAATTATATATTCAGTCGTAAAATGCTTCTTTAGAGAGGTTCAAATAATTATCTGTCGTAAATATTTAATCATTATATTGTTCCAATACTCGTCAGCAGACTCTCAGCGGTCTATGGAGGATTTTTTTTTTTTTCAGAAATATATCAAAAATCATGTATTAAGACGTAAAATGCATATTTAGAGAGGTTCACAGTTTTCATCCATAAATAATAAGATTTTTTTTATTCATAGGATTATCAAGTTTCAGGCCGCCAGGCCGCCTGCAGACTCTTAACAGCCTTACGGAAGACATATATACTTGACAGAAAGGCATCAAAAAGCATGTATTCCGCCATAAAATGCATATTTGGAAGGGTTTACACATAATTGGATGAAAACTAAGATTTTCCTTTTAAATCAATATTTGGTATTACGCCGCCATTTCGCTAGCAGCCTATCAGTGGTATTACGGTGTATAATACTACGAAAAGGTGCTATTTAACCGTTATTTAACACTGAAATGCGGATTTGAACATTTTCTCATATTCTTCACCAGTATTTGATAATAAACAAGTTATATCCTAAAAGGCTTCCAGGCCTTTAGTATTCAAACAGCCTTTCTGTCGCTTTACAAACATAAATTTATTCAGAAAAATCATCAAAAATAATTTCAATATGACCAGTAAAATTAGTTTGTTTTTTTTTACTTAAATGAATTGCGAGAAAATACATAAAAATATCACTTTCTTTAGTATCCATGATAATTCACCATCATATATGAAAAGAAATAATTGTTGTAGCTCAGGAAAATATGATATTTTTCCTTTGTTAATATAAATGCTAATAGTTAATTATATATTTAATGTCTATTTTTATAGACTGAAGACTCTTTGTCGACTTTCATATAGATCGCGGCATTTTTTTAATGTATGCATTATGACATAACGACATAAAAAAACAACAACAGTACATTATTTGTTTGTTCGTTTGTTTGCTGTTAAGCGTTATACCGATAGTATTTTAGTATTTAGAGACCATATCTTCTTGAGAGAGATGTAGTGCTACCACACTGCAGTATCACACTGTAGAAATGTGGCATGATACCACGCCCGGTTTAATCTGTAAAATTTATATATTAAACTGTAAATTTTACGGATTAAACTGTACATTTTACATTAAAAAATGAGAATTCTACAGAAAAAAGTGTAAATTTTACAGATTAAACTGTAAATTTTACAGATTACAGTGCAAAATTTACCGTTTAAACGGTGAAATTTACAGGAAAAAAAAACGTGTGAATTTTACAGAAAAAATGGGTGATTTTTTTTTCTCGTTTAAACTGTAAATTTTATAGATTAAACTGTATATTTTACAGAAAAAAAGTGTGAATTTTACAGAAAAAGTGTGAAAATTTTACAGTTTAATCTGTAAAAATTATAGATTAAACTGTAAATATTACAGTGGGAAATACCATGATAATTGTGGATTCATGCAAGGCTTACGATTTTTGTGCAAAATGAACATCCAAGTTACCCAACTACATTTTTTTTCGGCGGAGATTTTGGAAGAAAAAATAATTGGCGGTAGCCAGTCTTATGTGCCAGCAAACAAAAAAACGTATTACTCAAATGCATAATCACCACAGCCATTTTTACCGTACTACATTACTCCGCGCTCAGTAGCGTATCAATTCAAGGTCACGACTTCCTCATGTATGCAATTTATGAGTAGAACCTTACACTGGCTCATTACGAACATAATCAAAGCGCCCATGGAAGTGAGAGACTGTCGAATGTGTTTTAATGAAATAAAGAGCGAGTTCAACTGATGTACTAGTAACTAAAAAAGAATTACTGGGTACCGGTACCTTATTTTCCTTAATTTTCGAATTTATTCCCAAACCCAAAATCTTATTTAATTTTTAGAGAAAGCACTCCGTAAGTGCCAAAGTTTCAAAGTTTATTTTAAAATTCGTGGCAAAATGACTACTATAAAAGAATACTAGCAAAATTAAAAGTGACACAGATTATAAGACCTAAATTTTCGGAAACTGAGAACTGAGTTCTCAAAAATAATTCACTAAAAATAAAGTAATTATCGAAGAGTTTGAAAGAATATTATTTGAATTTTGAAAATATACAAACAAATGAAAATAGTAATAATTTTCTAATTGATAAACATTGATATTTTATATAAGACACTAAAGCTAACCCTCTATATCTCGTATAAGGATATTTTGACAAAATGGCAAACACGTCCTTAAGTCAGCAATATATGGTTAATCACACACACACACACACACACACACACACACTAACGTTCCAGAGGGGAGGGATATTGATATTCGTTTTATCAAAAGGGAATGAATTTCATGCTCGAAATTGAATAAGGATAAACGAAAATGGGCTCTTACTTAATACTGAAAAACGAAATGACGGTATATACACGGACCCGAAATGGTTCGTTACTTGTTTTTCGTTTTTACAAACGAAAATGAAAAAAAAAACGTAGAAGGGTTCGTTTTTTTGTTTTTCGTGTTTTAAATTGAAAAACGAAAATGGATTTGTTTTTCAATTTTCATGATAAACGAAAATAGGTTTGTTTTTCATTCTTCTTAGTTGAAATTGAATAACACGGAAAAAAAGAAAGAACAGAAAACGTATACACGGGCCTAAAACAATACAATTAAAATACAAGAAATCCTTCGACGCAGGCATCAAAGAATCGGGCCGGAGGAATACTGTTGTTGGCGTGCGGGGAAAAATGCTTACTGGTACTTGCCTCTTCACTTAACGCAGTAATACATTGGGAACCAGCATGTAAAAAGATGTTCCTATAAATGACTTTTGCACAGGATGGTTTCGTGCTGGCTGGTGAAGATGATTTCAGTATAATTAAACCAGGGCTAAATCGAAGATCTACATTTATACTAGGTAAATGGTAATACAAAAAGTTTAAAAAATAATAATGTGATGTACTGTGTCTCCATACTCAATGTTATTATTGGTAGCAGGAAAACTTAATGTACGAAAACAGATTTTGTTAGTACAATATAACACTCCGCAAATAAAACCTAAAACGTTACACTATTTTTTGAGTATACGAATACACAATGATATCTGTCATAACCATTATCATAGACAATTTCAAGAAAAGGCGAGAGACATATCTATACATAAACATTTTTCCTTTACAAAGTTTCATCATGTAAATATAGGCACGAAGAAACGCACAACACTGTTTAGCAATTAAAACCGTATCAGGAACCGTGCCGGCTCTTGCCAGCCCGGAATAATAATAAAAAATCAAGCAATAATAGACATTTTAGCAATTATAGACATTTTATACAATGTTAGACATTTATCAAAATTAGTTGGATGTTATGTTACACGAAGATAATAACTTCAAGCAAAAAAGAATGTTAACCTCCAGACTCAAACCAATGGGATATGTTCTTTTCACAGCATGCGCCATACCTCTTGGCCAATAGACTGCATACCGCATTATATAGGTGAAGCATTTTAACGTCATACGATTTTTTCCGAAGACGTATACGGCCACATACGAAAGATAATGAGTGCCAGGTCAACAGTATTTTAACTTCAAAAGGGGTAAGTATTTTATTTCTTAATTGTAGGATTTCGTTTCATTTTTTTAATGAAATTGACATCAAGCGCATTGTAACATTATTAAATGAATTGATAATCAAAGCACTGAAGGCACCTAAGTTGTGTGTGTGTCTCAAGTGGAAAAGGTTTGAAGAGCAGAAGATCTACTGAGAAACTTAATTTTTGCCAGATACCAAACTTGAATAAAATAATGAAATATGTTTGTTTTAATAAATATGTTGATTTTCCAGAGGGAAATAATACAATAAACAATAAAGTTCACACTTATTCAATATTTCAGCAAAAATGTGCCTTTCTCAAGAAAAAACATGAATTTTTAGCAAGTTCTACATTATAGACGTTTGAATAGTCGCCATATTGTTATTACTATGAACGACGTAAACGTCATACAAAACAACGTCAAAAGATGACGTTAAGTTAGGCGCCTTTTCGCTTTATCCAAATTGTCTCATGTAATCGTCTTTCAGACCTACCCGCTGTATATACTCGACGCAAGACGGAAAATCGCATGTCTTCATAAGTGTGGTTTCCTAGTGCAAAATGTGCGTTTATTGGTTGATCCCTTGTCAGCCTAATATCCCTTAGGTGCTCCTGTATGCTCTCCTTTAACTGGCGTTCCATCTCTCCCACATAGACTGTAACATCACACCATGCACAACTTATAGCATACACTACGTTTTTCATAATATTGCAAAGTGCACATTCCATACTGCATACTGATATCTTCTTACCCACAGATCTTTGAGTTTTTAAATGGACAAAAATATCAGCTATGTTTCTGTCTCTCCTGAAGGCCCCCATAGGCTGCTGTGCAAAGACTTCCTTCATCCTCTCTGATCCATACAAAACCCAAGAATGTCGTGTTAGCATATGTCTATAATGCAGAACTTGCTAAAAATTCATTTCTTTTTCTTGAGAAAGGCAATGTTTTGCCGAAATATTCAGTAAGAGTGAATTTAATTGTTTAATGTTTGTTTAGTTTTGCTTCCTTTTGATTTAGATATGCACATTGATATAAATCTTATGAACTGTAGGCAAGAGAAATAGGGAGAGTAAGAGAGGCGATGTGCTTATTGTTAGCAGTCCATTGAAAAAAAATAGTGTTAATTTTTTCTTGTAAAGACCTTCTTAACGCAAGGTTAAATCGGGTTTATAACAATCGGTTTATTGACATCGCTTGAAAATCATCGTCGAAAACCCGTGGATTATCTAAAGGCCGTGGGATATTACGACTGATTTTTGGTCGTTTTGGGGTGTAATTTTTGTAATCAGTATGTGACGGTTCAGTCTCTTTTTATAGATTGAAGTAATTATACAAATTACTTAGTTACTTATAATTAGGCAAAAGGCAAGTGACTCCAAATACCTATTAAGCTCTTGTAACGGTAACTGACAAAGGAAAACATTTTGTCACGCGGCAGGTTACTGAAATTTGCAAAAATATATGAAAAAAATCGCTGAAAAAAAAAACTTCTTTATAAAAGTATCATTTTTTAGTGTATGAAAATATTTTCAGTTTAATTAGTTTTGAAAATTCATTAACATTTTGATTTAAATTCACCCAGTGTAGCAGAAAAAACAACAAAATCTGCATATTTTTGTTCATGCCAGGGCTTCTGTATTTTACATAAAACTTTTTTCAGTTTCTTTACTCATTTTAATATATAAGGCATCATTTTGAAAATAATGTATTGTTCTATGACAAAATATGAATCACTTTCAAATATCTCAAATAGAATAGCAGAAATTTACTAACGTGACTTTGCTAGATCTGGACAATCTGCCGCCTGATTTTGATGGTCAGAATGTAGGTATTATAGCTTGTGTGACTGACGCCACACACAACTCATTTCTGTAAATCACCAGTTTTTACAATAAAATGTGAAACCGTTAGGTTCCGTATTTTATAATTTTGTTAAATAACAAGCATAAATAGCTTATTTACATCTAGATATGTTATAAAACAGTTAGATATTGAATATGTAGTTGAAAAAGTTATGGTTCTAAGAATATTATATTTTTTAATTTTATTTACTTCCTGCAAGAGAAAAAATGCATTATTAAGTACAAGTATCTTAATGCATTGCTAGTCTGCAAATGAAATACATGTCATGTACGAGCTTTTTTAATAAAATACAAATTTGAAAGCATTATGTCCCGTAAATTACTTACTAAGTTTTGATAATGTAGGCGTTTTGTTTTGATTTTTCGACCAATCAAAATGAAATTATAAAATGAGTCATTAACCTCCACATATACCTATAGACTTAATTGAAACATTGTATAAAGTGCCATTGGATAAAAAACAAAACAAAAAAAAACGCCGGTGTGTTAAACTCATTACTTCAATATTTTTATTTCTAGGATGAATTAGACAAAATCTGAGATAATGGAAGAATATAAAAACAGAAAAAAGAGCCAAACTGGATGATGTGTGACTTTGGCGTGAAAATCACCGTGTCAAAAGTTATTTCGTTCCCAAAGCAGAAACGACAGACGAACAGACCATTTCACCAGAGGATCGGCAATTCCCGTTATAATTCGAAGGTTTAAATTGACCAATCAGTGACTGGGGAAAAATCTCAAATGTATATATTTCCCATTGAACAGTATGTGGAATCACCGGTACATGTATACACCAACAAGTAAATTAGGTGTTGGGGAAGTGCTCGTTGATTTACGTAGGTTTACGTCTGATTTCGAGGTGAAATGGTCTATAGAGAGCATACTGTGCTGCTATATACAGAGAGTACAATAGACAGCTTCAGTTAAAGCAGATACTGCAGAAGTAGTCTTAGCAGAATCCAGTGCGTCTGAACGAGATGTGAATGGAGTTGGGGACAAGTAGAAATGTTAATGCTAAAGCATCAAGTCGCCGGAGAGGAAGTCAAGTGCGCAAGTCATTACTTTCAGTGTTAAGTTACAGTTTGACGACTAACTGAATACGAGTTATAGCCCTTGATGAGAATATAGCCCTTGTGATAGTGAACGAACTATGTGAAGTTTGATGACAGACGGTTTAACAGTTAAGTTTTAAGATATGGCCATGGTGAAAGCTTTCCATTTTTTTAAGGGAGACAAATTTTGTCGAAATGGAACTAGGAGATTTTGCCATGATGAAAATGTAGCCCATGTGAAAGTTAACATGTATGTGAAGTTTGATGACAGAAGATTTAATAGTTCAGAAGTTATAGCCAAGGTCAATGATTCTCATGAGACTAGGCTGCAAACGGCGTCGACGACACCAGAGTGATGACAATAATTTACTATGGGAGGGGATATCCGTCAGTTCATTTCTTTTCCTAAATGATGTTTCATAATGCTTATTACAATTTTACCATGCTTTATATATTTTCAAAATGCGTATAACAATTTTGAAATTCTTTTTTTTTGTTTTTTTTTTGAAATTTTGAAATGCAATAATGTATTACGGAATCCCCAATTAGAGAAAGAAATGAACTGGCGGATATCCCTTCCCATAGACAATGCCTCACTTTTTTTTTCTTTGAAAAACAGACAATAACGTGTCTCCTGTTATTGGTTAAGTCCCAGTCAATCATTTGGTGAGCATAGTAATCAAAGCGCTGATATCGCTGAGAGAACAGAGTTTTTAATGTGATGATGTCACTTAGTGGTCAATATAAATGTCTAAATATAGGCCCGAAATGTAGCGGTATCATGTGATTTTCACGTGATTCTTTAATTAAAAAATGGGGAGAATCCGAGAAATATATTTTGAAATGCTAACAATTTAAATACGTAATTGCAAGTGCAACTCTCATTACCTAATTTTATAACTACGTGTATTATTTAAAAATACAGCACAAGTTGACAACAGAGATGGATTTAGAAGTTTTTTTGTTTTTCTCTTTGAATTAATGGCTTGTCCCAAGAATCCATTTTTAACGTATTTTTCTAAGATTATTTTGCTTGTTAGGGACTAAACATGCAAGATTTTTTTTTCATTTAACAATAGTAATTACACATAGGCATTTTGTGGTGACCAAAGATACCATATTGTGCCTTATCCATTAGTTTAAATTAAATGTGTAAATTACCCTTTAAATTTCTTGCAATAATTCGATTCCCTATTATTATGTGTTTGTTTATCCACATGGCCGTCAAAAACGTTTTACTGGGACAGACTCGGCAAATGCTAGAATTTTGTCTGCTGCATAATATCAGAAATGCTTTGGGCTTTTTGAACAGGGTTGCTTGCAACGCTGTTTTAAACATCGATTCTTCCTTTTTTACTACATGGAGAAAAAAAGTCCAAATATTTTTTTTTCTCTTTATCACTAAATAGTGAAATTTCATGTTTATTTCAGTACGCATGCGTTATGGAAGTCGAAAATGAATTAAAATGTGTTGATAATCGATGCTGTGGACAAGAGCGGGTTACCAGGGAGATATAAAACCTAGATATATCAGCATGGAGTACTGCCAAGACTCTTGTGGCCACTTTTGGTGTATGATGTGCCAATATCAACAGTCGAAGCCATGGAAAAAAACATTGAATGGCTACATCAGAAGATGGCTCGGAGTTCCAAGGAGCTTCTCAAGTATCGACCTATATAGCTCTGGTAGCAAGCTACAACCTCCACTATCTTCAGTCACTGAGGAATTCAAGGACAGCAAAGCCAGGCAAGTCATTATGCTAAGAGACAGCTCAGATGAAAAGGTCTGGGGAGCCGAGGTAAAAGTCAGCACAGGTCACAAGTGGAGAGCAGATAAAGCTGTCAATGTCGCAGAGACATGACTCAAACATATCGACATCTTGGGGACAACTACATCGGGCAGACTAGGGTTGGGATGTGTAACAACAAGAGTAAGTTGGAGGGCCGCAACGGTTCCAGAGAGGAGAAAGATGGTACAAAAGGAGGTCCGGTCAGTAGAGGAGGAAACAAGACAGGCGGTGTAGTATCTATGAAGAAGCAGGGCAGTTGGCTGAGGTGGGAAGGGGTCCAGGTCGTGAAATGACATGATGAAGATGGACCAGCACAAAATAGGATTTCTGGTACGCTTTGTATAAAATGAACTGCCAACACCAACCAGCCTCCGGACATACAACCTCTCTGAAGATCCTAACTGTAAGCCAGCCAACCTTGAACATATCCTGTCATCGTGCAGGGTAGCAATGGCGGACGGAAGATACAGGTGGCGACATGACAATATCCTGAACGAGATTGCGGCCAGTCTGGATGCAGCACGAAAGAAGAAGCTCCCAGACAAGGCCATCATTTATCAATTTCGTGAAGGAGAGAGGATCGGCCCTAAGCAAGAAGAGATCAACAGGACTTCTGGTCACAGCAAGAGATTAGGAACTTCTTGTAATTTGAAAAAGCAGTTGAGATTCCCACCTGAAGTCGCCAGCACAACTCTACGTCCAGATATTCTGCTGCAGTCTAGGATGACAAAACAGATTGTTCTTCTGGAACTGACAATGACATTGGAAGGAAGAATGGAGGAAGCACTTGAGAGAAAGAAGGCCAAGTACCAACCACTGATGGACGAGTGCCGACAGCGAGGATGGAAGACCTGGAACCTCCCCATTGAGGTTGGCAGTCGGGGCTTTGCTGGGCAGAGCTGTGGAGAGCTTACAGCATACTTGGAAGACGGGCAATCGCAGGCATATGCAAGCAAGCAGAGGCAGCCTCACAATGATTATGACAGAAGAGAGAGCAGCGATGGACAGCTTAACCAGTCCTTGGTCAAGTTTGATCACCTTGGTCGGCGCAACTCTGACGGATGTTGTGGACAGCGTCGAAACATCCGATGAAGGGGCCATCCACATGATAATAGTTGCAGTGATTTATCACTATTGTATTTATGTAAGCTGGAGATAACGTGTTAAACAAACTGTACATAATGAAAAAGGAAAGTACGCAAGCGACAAAATTGTACCTAATTCGGAGATATTTTGGCTGGAATTCCAACGATATATCTGTATGCAACAGTTTGCCCAATAGTGCAGCGGAAAAAGTTGTTAGGCTGTTCGCCGTACAAACGCCGTTTGAAAGGGGTTAGGGTTCGGGTCCCAGCGGAAGAACATTTTTTTCACAATATTTTTATCATTATTTTTGCGATACAAAACATATATAATTTTGTTATATTGACTTATCATTAATTTACATATATTAAGTGTGTATAAAATGAAATTAAAAAAATACATACATTAAATAATGGAAGTTTGTTGTATTAGAGTTGCTTCCACATATTCATATAATCCTATAAACTGTAGGCAAGAGAAAAAGGGAGAGTACTTATAATGTACCTAATGATTTATCTTTTTGGGAATATATTGATAAAACCTTGCCCAGTCTTATAATTAAATATATTTTTATCTTTTTACTGTAAAAATTGTCAAATGGTAGTGTAAAGAAATGATATAAAATGATAAATATATTCTCTAAAACATTTTTAACATATTGATACTAAGTAGGACTTCTATGTGTCGAACTTTGATGACTCGAATTTCTTAATTGAAAGTTCCGACATTCATAAGAAAAAAACATTTGTGAGTCGAACTTCTCTGTGTCGAATTTTTTAATAAGTCGAAGTTTTTCCGCGGTCCGTACATAATAATTCGAGTACATTTTACCATAAACAAGTCGAAACCATTTGGCGCTGTTTTGGATCACGTGACCAAGGTTGCGCGAAAGTGATAATAACGTCTATGGAATAGATTTTAAAAATTGAACAGGACACATGTTAGTGAAATGTCTGAAAGTTATATGAACATGATTGTGAGTTATTTGGCTTCATGTCTGGAAATGATTCTGGTGGAATTAAATCGCAAAAAGGACGTAGAAGCAAGAGAACGGCCAAATCACCCCTGACGGTGGAAAGTGATAGCACACGGCCAGGTAGTACAGGTAGTACAGGTGAGAGGAAAAGCACGGGGGACTCGAGCGTGTATACACATGTAAACAAACGTAGTTATATTGTACCCGTATCTGACACTTATTTTTCTTATACCTCGCCATTTGACAATTGGTATACTATGAATCCGAAGAACGCAATGGCGATGCCTTTGTCAAGCCCATACCAATCTTATATTTTCGGAATGCCACAAAGCCCCGTAGAACCGGTAACACCCCAAATCCCACATCCCTGGGCAGCCCGAATGATGGAACAAATTGAAAGTAACAAGATGATAATGGAAGAACCAAAACAAAAGTAGCTAAAATAAACCATATTGATTCAATTAATTGAACGATTTCAGACATGGAAAAAAAACTTATAAATAAAAAAAAATGTGATTGATGTTGAGAGCTCGTGCAGTTTCATGAATACTGAGTATGAGGCACAGAGAGATAGTATCAAAGAATCCAAAACTGAAATAAGGCAGCATCAACAAAACTGTAAAAAGATGACAAAAGTGTCAAGCCAATTTCAGTCTGAACAAAACAAGATCAACAAGGCAGTCCAAAGGACAGCTATATCCCCCGCCGCTGGCCAAATATTAGAATTTGTTTGGTCATAGGATTATGTTCACCTTAACCTGGCATGGTTGTAGCAGACATAGAAGATCGGTTTAAGACAATTTAACTTTCCGGAGTTATGTATGAATCTCAGAATTCGGAGGCACATATATTTAAAGTTTACTGACAAGTTTTACATGGGAAACAGTACAAAAAGTGAACATCAATGAAGTATAGGATGTGTTAGGTAACCACAAAATACATGTGTAACTCAATTAACAAGTAACTGGTGTTGTATGCAACACATAAAGTCCCCTACCGGCTCCACCTTGACTCAATATGGTAATCAATCCCATTTTTTGCCATATTTTCACTATTTCCGTTACCATAGCAACCACAATTTTAGTCAAAGAACAAAAATAAAATGACGTGCATAATCTACACATTGCCATCTAGTCTTATAGCAAGTTTCATCAAGTTAGCTTGCTTAGTTATCGCGGGATCCCATTTTTGCCATATTTTCACTATTTCCGTTACCATAGCAACCACAATTTTAGTCGAAGAACAAAAATGAAATGACGTGCATAATCTACACATTGCCATCTAGTCATATACCAAGTTTCATCAAGTTAGCTTGCTTAGTTATCGCGGGATCCCATTTTTGCCATATTTTCACTATTTCCGTTACCAAAGCAACCACAATTTTAGTCGAAGAACAAAAATAAAATGACGTGCATAATCTACACATTGCCATCTAGTCATATACCAAGTTTCATCAAGTTAGCTTGCTTAGTTATCGCGGGATCCCATTTTTGCCATATTTTCACTATTTCCGTTACCATAGCAACCACAATTTTAGTCGAAGAACAAAAATGAAATGACGTGCATAATCTACACATTGCCATCTAGTCATATACCAAGTTTCATCAAGTTAGCTTGCTTAGTTATTAAGTTATCGCGGGATCCAGATTTGAGCGGACAGACGGACGGACGGACGGACAGACGGAGGGCAAACCTATAGTCCCCTCCGGTGTGAACACCGGTAGGGGACTAAAAACTTTATATATCATGACATAATTTGTATGATTGTGAACATGACATACTATTATTTACCTAGTACAATAAATCACTGTGGAAGTGCAATCCAGGTTAAGAAGTGGTCTGTGTAAGGCAAGGGGAACACTCCTGAATGAGCACGAAAATAACATTTGACCTTCAAGTATGACCTTGACCTTGAGCCAGCGTGACCGCCTCATGCCTTCTGCACATCAGCTCAATGAGGTTAACATTTTAGCCGAGTTTGAAGAAAATGTGTCCAAGCGTTCATGTGGAGCGGACACGAAAATAACATTTGACCTTCAAGTATGACCTTGACCTTGAGCCAGCGTGACCGCCTCATGCCTTCTGCACATCAGCTCAATGAGGTTAACATTTTAGCCGAGTTTGAAGAAAATGTGTCCAAGCTTTCATGAGATATGGAGCGGACACGAAAATGTTTCGGACACACTGACGGACTGACGGACGGACGAAGGGCATTCCTATAACCCCCCTCCCGCTTCGCGGCGGGGGATTAATAACAAATTGTCAGATTTGGAAGCCAGGTCCACGCGAGACAAATTTATTTTCATGGCCTACCAGAGCAAGGAAAAGCAGAAAATTGTGAGCAAGTAGTTAAAGATATGATAACAAGTAAACTTAAAATTGAAAGTCAGGACATTATATTTGACATATTAGTCCATAGAATGGGGTCCGAAAAGGCAAAAAAAAAAAATAGTGGAAAAACTACACTATTACAGTGATCGAGAGAAAACGAACGCATAAACCGCGCTTAAGGGTTCGAAGATGGGAATCGGGGTCCAGCGTCCACAACTAGAAAGGGAGGCAAGAAGAGCTATGTCTGACATTATACGACAACTGGAAAAGGACAAGAGTGTCAGGATAACTGGAAACAAGCTGTTTGTAAATGGAAGCTTATTCAAAGTGTATGTTGACGGAGAGGTGCGCAATCCACCACATGCCACTACATCAGAACCGATGGAATAGGGGAGTCATGAGAAGCTCAAAGTCTTATCCGGGAACTTTAATGGACTGTCAAGGAAATAACAGGAATGTGATTTTCAAAGAATTGTCGGTGATCATAACATACTAATTTTTACAGAAACCTGGTTATCAAAAGCCACTTGTGTTAATCATGAAATAGAAGGATATTATCTAGAATACTTACTAGGTAACATCTGTTGGTACAACAAAAGGTCGATATAGTGGAAGGATTTCGATTTATTTTAAACATCATTAGAGAGACAAAATAACAATAGCTAAGAAACACCAGTGTGGGATTATATGGTCTAAATTATGTCAGTCCATGTTTGATTTTGACCAAGATGTTTTCATTTCTTGTACAAATGTTCCACCTTATGGATAAAAAAATGTCCAATGACACAGACTTAATTGATATAATAGAGGATGATATTGAAAAATAATCATAAGGGGGATATTAACGCTAGGACATCTTCAGTAAACGAATCGCTTGATTGCGATACATATGTTGACTTAGATGACACATATTCTAGTGTTTTTGTAAACATCAAACCGCGTGAAAACTATGATCAAGTATTTGTCACCCATGGTGTAAAATTTATTCACTTTGTAAAACGGTAATTTTACATTCCACTCACACACCGGATCATCCACAGTAGATTACTTATTACTAGAACCTAGCAGTTTTTCATTTGAATTTGAAATCTTAGAACCAAATGAGCATTCAGACCATTCGTCGATACAGATTACACTGTACAAAAATACATCGCAAGACCAACATGAGAATAGCAAAACCATAAATCCGCAAAATTATAAATCGGATGAAAAGAAAGCAGCAGAATTCACCACAAACGAGGTTTATTGGATTCATTAGCAAACCAAATAGGATCAGTAGGGATCAGTAGGGATTGATAACACTGTAGACTCATTATTAGATATATCCAACGTGTCACTACAGTGACATTTAGAACTAAAGTTAATAATAGAAATACAAAATAAAGCAACACCCTTAAGCAAAATAAAAACAATTGGTTTAATGATACTTGTAAAAACGCCCGAAACGATTACAGTAAGATAAGAAACATGTATATTAGAAATAAAACGCCTGAAAGTAGGAGATATTTTATCACTGCATATACAACATATATAACGGTGTCATTTTGTTAGTGCTTGTCAGTTTGTATGTCCTTGTGTATGTCCATGTCTTGTCAAACGTCTGTAATTGTTATGTCTGTTGTAACTATTATGTCCATGTCCATGTTGATTGTTTATATCCGTAATATTGTATCAATTAACTATTCCCTCCTTAGTAGTTAAATATATTTAGTCTCATTTAGTATTATCAAATTCATCAATACATCATTCATATTTATCATTCATAATCATCATTCATCTCACGGCCTTTGCTTTGAATGCTCCATCACAATTGGTAGAGTTATACCCCTAGTTTTTATTTTTGGTAACCTCTCACCTTTGCACCGTGGCGCCTGCGCACTTCGATTCTATCGTAAATGGCGAAAGCCGTACGCTTACCTTTGTCTTTGTTTTATTTGTTTAATAAAACCCCAATCTGTGTAATTGCAGGTAATTACTTGCTTTGCTATGTGTGCTATGTGTCATTCATTCATCATTTCATACATTTCTGTTATACATTTCATTCATTTTCTTTCATCTTCTTTTTGCACTTCGATTCTATCGTAAATGGCGAAAGCCGTACGCTTACCTTTGTCTTTGTTTTATTTGTTTAATAAAACCCCAATCTGTGTAATTGCAGGTAATTACTTGCTTTGCTATGTGTGCTATGTGTCATTCATTCATCATTTCATACATTTCTGTTATACATTTCATTCATTTTCTTTCATTTTCTTTTTGCGAAAGTCGTATGCTTACCTTTGTCTTTGTTTTATTTATTTAATAAAACCCCCAATCTGTGTGCTTGCAGACCAAGAGGAACTCACACGCCGTGAAGCGTTACACATATAATAAAATAAAACGAAACGAAAAACAAGGTTTCAATAATAAACACACATATTAATTAGCAAAAATGTCCAAAAATAAACCAAGGTAGTTCTGGAAAAACATAAAAATGCAATTTAAATAGGGCCCGAGAAAAACAAATAAGTTAGATATCGAACAATTAGTAAAACACTTTAAAACGTTGTATAGAAGATGTTAAAAATACGTACAGACAAACGAATACAATAGAAAACAACAATAGCATCACTGACGAAGAAATTACATACCACGAACTAAAAAAAGCAGTATTTTCACAAAATAACGGTTAAAGCAGTGGTAATAATAACATTATTGCAGAAATGTTCAAATGCAGTTTTGAACATACCTCAAATTTATTATTAAAATTTAATAAAACTGGAGAATACCCAGAATCCTGGGGCGAAGGAATTATAGTCTCAATATTTAAAAGCGGGGTTTAGATGACCCTAGCAAATATAGGGGAATAACTTATTTCATAGGTAAAATATATTTACAAATTCTTCTAGATAGATGACAAAATGGCGCGCACACACACACACACACACACAAAACACGAAAAAAATCATACCAAATCAATTTGGTTTTCAGAAAAAGAAAGTCTGCTATAGATGCGATATATATTTTACATGAAATTATTTCGAACACTCTTAGCTCAAAACAGAAACTTTATTGCGCATTTCTGGACTTTCAACAGGGTTTTGACAAAATTAATCGATTACGTTCATGGCAGAAATAAGAACGGGAAAATCTAAATACTCGATTTTTAAATAATTTAAAATCTATATATGCAATGGTAAAATCCTGTGTTCGGTACAAAGATGAAAAATCAGATTTCTTCTATTCAAATATCGGACTAAAACAAGGGGATCCGAGCTCAAGTTTAGTTTAAACATATTTTATTTGTAAATGACATGTTACAAAATAAGCTCAAGTTTGCTATTTCTACTCTTCGTTAATGATATATTAGACAGTATCAATTGTAACATTGACGGAATTTTTACAAAAAATGAATTAAAACTATTTATTTTAATGCTTGCAGACGACACCGTCTTGTTTGCACAAACACCACAATCCCTGCAGTCTTTGTTAAACGACATGTAAAAATACTGTGAAAATAATAATTTGAATACGGGAAAATCCAAAATTATGATTTTCGAAAAAGGTCACCAAACAACACATGATTTCACGATATACAAACAAAAACTAGAAGTTATTACCTGTTTTAAATATTTAGGTGTAACATTCTATAAAATGGTGGATGGTATAGAACCCAATAGGCATTAGCACAAAGGTCGTCACATGCTTGACATAACATGTTCATCATTTTTAATCAACTTGAACTCTTACTTAAAGAAAAACGTGATCTCTTTGATGGTCTGGTAGGTTCGATTCTTAATTACAGTGCTGAAGTATTTGGGTATAAAGAATCAAGGTTTATTGAGCAAATTCATAAACATTTTAGGAAAATATTACATGTGAAAAAGTCAACCAAGGTATATGGTCTATATGGAGAAATTGCACGTTATCCGATAAAATAAAAGCACAGCTGAGTATACTTAAATATTGAACTAAAATTATCAACACTGATAATACTATACTCAAGGCAATATACAACATGATGCTACTGTAACAAATTCGAATCTGGTCCGCCGGCGTGCAAGTCCAATGCTCTAGTCACTGAGCCAAAGAATCGACTCCCTGACGCAGTTGTCAGAGATTGTATTTATACCTGTGACGACGCATCGTCACACTATAAAACAGAAAATAATGACAACTATTAGGGAATGAACTGGGCACTACAAGTTAAGAACATGTTAAACAGTCTTGGACTGAAAAATGTCTGGTTATCACAGTTAGATGTAGTCCTAGGATTATGCCATAGCGTATCGACTTTACTATTTTGACATTTTCTTGATACGCTATGTCTTATGGCTCGCTGTATACATTGATGTAGCAAACTCCGCGCGAATTCTAACGCGCTACAATTCCATTTATCATAGGCATAAAAATTGGCAATTCACTATGAAAACACAATAAACCTATAGCAGACATAATAATTTACCATATTAGTTAAGGAAATTGTCATACATAGACATTAAGAGGGTGAAATACTTTATCAAAAACTTCACTTTCCTTTTTTTGCGTTTATATCCTCCATTACGTACAAACAACACCCAGTGTTCTGAAATAAAATGTGTACAGTCAGGGTTAAACTGGGAACACGAATTTTGGGTAGATGAAGTTTGTCTTGTAAACTATATCGTGTTTAAAGTCCAAAATAAACATTTCCATTTATATTGTGTGGTGAGCGATATGACAGATAAAATGTCCCACTCAAATCGTAAATTTGACTTTATTTATTTCGTAAATATTTTCAGCTATTCAGTATATTTTACATAACACTGATTTACACAGCAAGATGGTAGACAAATGACTTCATCAATTGATGTGTCAACTACAAAAGGATTTTTTGAGATTATAATGGTAATATTTCAAACTTTAATGTGATCAGTTAATATGTTTTTGTGTTTGTTTTCTATATATGAGAGTTATTTTGTCAACAGGCGCGTGATACTTAATTTATGTTTTGCTACATGGACCTCTATGGGAAGCCATAAGACTTAGCATATCTGTTGAAAGTAAAAATGTTAAAAATCAGTCTAATGAATGTTGAAGGGCAATTATGATATGCAAAGGCTTATTTATAGGACTAAGTTAGATGACAATTTAAATACTAATTATTTATACACGACAATAAAACAAAGACTCTTAGATAATTTTTAAACAATTGTGGTATGCAAATATAAATAATTCACTAAAACTACAGTATTATAGTAAATTCAAACACAATTTTGAACTAGAAAAATACCTCTCTTGTTTAACTATTAGAAAATTTTGAATTTCACTAAGTAAATTTAGACTTTCGGCGCACGATCTCGCGATACAGTAGTGTTGAAAGACAAAATGGGGTATGTGCAAATTGCAATATGAGACAATGTGAATCAGAATTTATCACTTTCTTATGGCTTGCCCAAAATAAAAAACTCTTGGAAATATTTTTTTGATTTATACTGCCGTCATTGGCCAAACTTACATAAATTTAATAATTTAATGTCTAGTACTTCGGTACAAAATTTTAAATAGTATCGCTAAGTTTATATACCACGCTGTGTCATTAAGAGATTCTAATTAATTTTAAACCGATTCAAGAATGCTAAGCAATATATAAAGTTATTATTGGTTTATTATCTTATGTAATTTATAACCAATTATAATAGATTAATACAATAATACAGTGACATATGGTAATACAATCAATAGATGAAATGATTGTATATCATTACAAATAATACTGATATCAAACCACACAGTAAATATAACCACATAGTTCATTACAGCTCCCGGTAAAGTTTTTTAAAACGTTAATAATACTTTTTTATGTTACATGCTACCTTTGCTTTGATTGTATGGCTATTAACATGTATTTTGTTTCATGCCTAAGAAACTTCTGTTCTGTTTTCACAACTTTGACTGCGGGATAATATTTTTCACAAGTTACAAGTTTTTCTATCGTTTGAATTTGTTTCTATCAAGGATACTTCTGCTGATCAAATAGGACTAAGACCACAATTACCTGCCCTTGGTTAACCTGTATCCGGATGTGCCTACACAGAAAATAGTGACCCTATTTAATGCTGAATTAAGGTGAGTTTTTGACTGAAAGACATGCAAGAAAGGATTAAATTCTATAGAACACAGTTAAAATAGTCATAAAATGCCCAATTTGGAGGCCTTATTGCACAACAACCTTAAAAGTTGAGCATTACTGAGAGGGGAATTTTTGAGAAAATTGGTGTGAAATGGCCGACCGGTGCACTAAATTCATACGTATGTTATTTGGCCTTAAATCGGTCAAAAAGTAGTCGGGTGACCCCATGTTTAAAATGTACAGAATTATTTCTCTTGAATAGATCTATCTAATGAGGGTAAGTTTGGGTGTCAATTTCCTTTACAGAAATTGTCATTTGCATATATGCTTATATAGAACATATAGCAAAATTAATTGTGGTCTTAGTCCATGACGTGCTGGTTAGTGAAGGACCCGGTGTCACGTTATGAAAGTTACTTTGTGGTGAAAGTTTCCGGATTGGTTATGTGCGCATGCGCGAAAGTGTGGGAATTTTCGACTGTGACAGAAATTACTGACTGAGAGTACATTTTCTAAACAGAAATGCCAGACAGAGTATGTAATGAAGTTTGCAAATAGATATACAAATATTGCCGGTGTGTTTTACAGGTTGTTACCTACTTGTGTTATCTTGTAAATATGCATTATTATTTTTAAACATTTTTACAGTGGCAATGTCAGTCAAACTTGATATGTAGTTAAGACCTTGAGAAATGCAAAATGACGAATAAAAAAAAAGAGATGACGATAGCAATTGATTTAAAGAAAAGTTAAAGATTTAGTAGAAGAAAAAAAGGGGTTAATTTGAAATTACAATCGATTATGTATATACAGAGACCTGGAGGTTTCACACAATCTAAGCCTCAGATAAAGTAGTTAAGTAGATAATGTACTTAACTTGGTTTTAGCGTTTTTATCTTTCCTTTTCTGTTATTAAAATGAATTTACTATAATAAACTTTATTTGATTATTAGAAAAATATTTCTCAATATTAAAAGTGCGTGTATGACTCGTATATGAGGATGAAAAAAAAAATTATGTCGCTTATTAGTATGTTTTTGTATATATGACAGATTCCATGGACTTTTTAAGGCAAATGGAAATTTATTAGAAGAAGAATCGGCATACTTATTTAGTCACACAGGTTTAGTTAATATACATTAATAACTATTGATCATAGTTAATAATCTTAAGTGCTAATAGGTAAAATATTGTAAACAAGAAATATGTTATTTCGTGTTATACTGATTTATTTGCTCCAGTTCTGAGGATTACAAGAGTATATATTATGATTATAACAATACAACATATAAACTGAGCAGAACTTAATTGATGATAATGATGATGATGTTTATGGTGACGATATACATTTAATTCCTTAAAGATATAAACAGATGATAATGATAATGATGATGGATGATGACGATGATGGTGGTGATGATGATGTGTTTGCAAAAATGTAAACACGGAATGGTACAAAATAATAAAATACATTTATAACCAAAATACGACTGTACTGTGTAATAACAGAAAAAAAAACATAAATTTTATACCTTCTTATATTATTACAGTAAACAAATCATATTAGGTTAGAATTGCATACAAATCGATTATATTGACATCTTATCGAAACGAAACATAAGCTGATAAATCGATAAATATGCTTTGGAGGTGACTATGAATTTACATTAATAATGAGGATTACTGGTGTAGATATAAAAATGGATTTTATTATTTTAGAAGATGTAAGCTTTGACTTAATATATTCTATCCAAGCTCTGTGAATGTTACTAAACAACAAACCCAAATATTCATATTATCTGTTAAGAAGAATGTTTTCTCATAATGGATAATGCACACCTTAGGTATGCAACGTGCACGGAATGCCGTGATAAAAGTTATCGTGAGTAATTTACATTATGTATCAAATATTAACGTAAACACGGCTGCTCTGATAAATGTTACCGTGAGTAATTTACATTCTATAATAAGATATATACGTATACACGGGCTGCCGTGATGAATGTTACCGTGAGTAATTTGCATTATATATATTGTATATACGTATAGACGGACGGTCGTGATGAAAGCTACCGTGAGTAATTTGCATTATATATAAGGTATATACAGTTGCCGTTAAAGTATATAATTTAATAAAAGATATATACGTAAACACAGGCTACCATGATGAAAGTTATCGTGAGTAATTTACATTATATATAAGGTATATACGTATACACGGACTGCCCTGATGAAAGTTACCGTGAGTAATTTGCATTATATATAAGGTATATACGTATACACGGACGGCCCTGATGAAAGTTATCGAGAGTAATTTGAATTATATATAAGGTATATACGTATACACGGACGGCCCTGATGAAAGTTACCGAGAGTAATTTGAATTATATATAAGGTATATACGTATACACGGACTGCCCTGATGAAAGTTACCGAGAGTAATTTGCATGATATATAAGGTATATACGTATACACGGACGGCCCTGATGAAAGTTACGAGAGTAATTTGATTATATATAAGGTATATACGTATACACGGACGCCCAAATAAATAAGGTTATACGTATACACGTGCTGTCGTGATGAAAGTTATCGTGAGTAATTAACATAATATATAAGATATATACGTATACACGGGGTTCTGTGATGAAAAATGCCGCAAGTTATTTACATTATATTTCAGATATTTATTCATATACGTGCTCACTTATCAATAAAGTAATATTCTTATGGTAACTTTCATCACGACTTCCTAAGTAAGATGGTATACTTGTAGTATATAGTAAATTTCAAACTTTCATCACGACCTCCTAAATATAGTAGGTATACCGATTAATAAGTAATATTCTTAGGTAAACTTTCATCACGACTCCTAAGTAAGAGGTATACATGATGTATGTAATAGAATACTTACGGAAACTTTCATCACGACCTCCCTTAGTATGTGGTATACCTGATTTTTGTAGTTGACTGCTTACGGTAAGTATCAGCACCTCCTTAGTAAGAGGTATACCTGATGTATGTAATAGAATACTTACGGAAACTTTCATCACGACCTCCCTAAGTATGTGGTATACCTGATGTATGTAGTTGAATACTTACGGTAAGTATCAGCACGACCTCCTAAGTAAGTGGCATACCTTATATAATATAGTAGAATTCTCATGGTAACTTTCATCACGACTTCCTAAGTAAGAGGTATACCTTATGTATGAAGTAGAATACCTACGGTAACTTTCATCACGAGCTCCTAAGTTAGTGGCATACCTTATACAATACAGTAGAATTATCGTGGTAACTTTCATCACGACCTCCTAAGTAAGTCGTATACCCTATGTATGGAGTAGAAAACCTACGGTAACTTTCATCTATACCTTATTTAATGTAGTAGAATTATCATGGTACCTTTCATCACGACCTCCTAAGTAAGTGGTATACCTTATATAATATAGTAGAATTCTCATGGTAACTTTCATCACGACCTCCTAAGTAAGTGGCATACCTTATATAATATAGTAGAATTCTCATGTAACTTTCATCACGACCTCCTAAGTATGTGGCATACCTTATATAATATAGTAGAATTCTCATGGTAACTTTCATCACGACCTCCTAAGTAAGTGGCATACTTTATATAATATAGTAGAATTCTCATGGTAATTTTCATCACGACCTCCTAAGTAAGTGGCATATCTTATATAATATAGTAGAATTCTCATGGTAACTTTCATCACGACCTCTTAAGTATGTGGCATACCTTATATAATATAGTAGAATTCTCATGGTAACTTTCATCACGACCTCCTAAGTAAGTGGTATACCTGATGTATGTAATAGAATACTTACGGAAACTTTCATCACGACCTCCCTTAGTATGTGGTATACCTGATATTATTTAGTTGATGATTCCATGTACTTCATCACGACCTCCTAAGTAAGTGGCATATCTTATATAATATAGTAGAATTCTCATAGTAACTTTCATCACGACCTCTTAAGTATGTGGCATACCTTATATAATATAGAATAATTCTCATGGTAACTTTCATCACGACCTCCTAAGTAAGGTATACCTTATTATAATAGAATCTACGGAACTTTCTCACGACCTCCTTAGTATTGGATACCTATTTTGTAGATGCTACGGTAATTCGCACGACCTCCTAAGTAATGGCATACCTTATATAATATAGTAGAATCTCAGTAACTTTCTACGACCTCCTAAGTAATGGCATACTTATATATTAAGTAGAATCTCAGTAACTTTCTCACGACTCCTAGTAATGGCATACCTTATTATATAGTAGAATATTACGGTAATTTCATCACGACCTCCTAAGTAAGTGGCATACCTAATATATGAGACTCATGGTAACTTTCATCACGACCTCCTAAGTAAGTGGCATACCTTATATAATATAGTAGAATCTCATGGTTTAATTTCATCAGACCTCCTAAGTAAGTGGATACCTTATACAATATAAGTAAATTCTATGGTAACTTTCATCACGACCTCCTAAGTAAGAGGTATACCTTATGTATGTAATAGAATACTTACGGTAACTTTCATCACGACCTCCTAAGTAAGAGGTATACCTGATGTATGTAGTAGAATACTTACGGAAACTATCATCACGACCTCCTAAGTAAGAGGTATACCTGATGTATGTAGTAGAATACTTACGGAAACTTTCATCACGACCTCCTAAGTAAGTGGTATACCTTATATAAATAAATATATATATATAGTAGAATACATACAGTATTGTACTTTCATCACGACAACTCGTCACGATGTATGCCTTAAATATATAGTAGAATATCCATGGTAACGTACATCATACATTTTATATTGCGGATTTCCGTCTGATAGCATTATAAACACGCGTTTCTGTCACATCATAGATGTAGTTTATTGCATTCTTGAATACATTGAACGTTTTCATAATGACTTTTTTTTCAGCCACAAACCATTTATAATGCCCCGTCAATATTCACTAGTAACGGGGATATCATGCAGTGAACAAATTATAGCATAGATTTACATCTAAAATAATAAGGCAAAATAAAAAATGTATATAATCCGTTGTGGATGTTGTCCCGAAAAATAATATCAATAAGAATAATAATAGCTTCATTTGTAGAATTAAATGCATTAAACATCGTTACATTGTGATTTAACTGTGTTACGACATTACTATTGCTAGCCTTATACATAGATCTATTCGCCAACCTGTATATGTCTATGTCTACTACTACTACTACTACTAATATTAGAGGTAATAATAAGAGTTGTGCAATGTGAAAATATATGGCGGCATTAACTGGATTCTCCATTAGACATAAACTGATTAAGAGTGTACAAGTGCTTGTTTCATTTACATTATTTATTTATTTTTCACTTTTTGAATAATCAGAGTAGATTAATTAAGTTCCTAATCGAATCATATTAAGGGAAAGACAAAGTACGGATGTGAACTTTAAGTATTAAAAGAAACCTTTTCAAACATATTTAAATTTGTGGTATGATTTAAACATATTCTTATTTTACAAAATTTATGTAGTAATACATAGTTATATATTAATCTATTCTAGTAAACATTTTATGCTACTTTTCACCACATCACCAATCCGGAACTTTCATCACGGGGTAAGTTTCATGGTGTGACACCGGTACCCTAACTTGGCATCTGAATATCAAACACATCGATTAATGATCAACTCTGTACTCAATGCATATTTTATATGAGTATTTGAATTACGTCAGCAACGTTAAATGTTTTTGATTGCATATATTATTTATAAAAAAAAATGGTTTCGTGAAAAACATGTTTATGTTTTGTTTCACAGCAGAGGTCTCTATATATACAGTATTAAAGAGACCCTGTTCACAGGGTCACCCTGTGTTTTGTTTCGAACACACCTGAAAACAATGGGATCCGCTTCATATACAGTAATATGTATAAAATCACATTTACGTCGAAGGTTGAAGCAAAGAACCTTATCTTGTTCAAGACTTGATAGTTTGATCGATAATATAGCTCATACACGTATAAGTCGAAGTCCCGATGCGTCGAACTTTTTAGGTTAATCCCTTCGACAATCGAAGTTCTACTAGATATATATGATAATTTAATAGTGAATTGATGCTATTTAAATATCATGATTATATATTCGCATTAAGAAGTACATCCCCTGAACTGACACATATATTTTCAATCGAAAAATGACCATTTATCGATTATCTTGGTCATTGTTCAAAAGCATTACCCGCTCAGAGCAAGTATTTAATGATTTTAGAGGAATTACAGCAAATGACCCAATTACGCGATGCAGGTACCCTAAACACTTCATCCAGGCTTCGACTTATTTTTAAATACGTTTTCATAGTATCAGCCGGTATCCAGTTAGCGGAAGTAAGGAAGTCACATGCCAGTGGTTGACCAATAGAAAACGAAAATACATGACGTCGTACTTCTTAGGAGCCAAATATCAATTTATTTAGTGATGTGCACGAACGGAACTTTTTACGGAAAATTTGCGAGTGAATAGGTAAGTTAGATATATTTTTCTATGTATTAATGACCAGTGTTTGTCATTTCCATGTTCCCGCGTATTACTTGTTTGTTTTGATTAGTTTACTGGACTAGCAATGCGAAAAGTACCCCAGACGTATCAAGGTGGTGGCAAACACAGGCTGTAAACTAGTGTTTTTCCAGTCACTTCTTTCTTGCTGTATTATTTGAAATTTGCCTGGCTCTTGTATTTCTGTTCATCAATTCGTTTAGGTCTGTCAAACGATCCATACTTATCTTGTTGCAGTGCTGATTGCATCAATTTCATGCCTTCAGTATGTACCACATATCCAAGTATGTACACTTAAAGGATTCAATTTTTGAACGTCCATTTTGTTTGTAGAGAGACCTGGAACCAAAGACTTATTAAACAGAGACAGGCGAATAGAGATAGGAAACTCCTGTAAAAGCCAGTGGAAAATATTGTGTCGGTACACATCAGATAACTTAATTTTGCAAATTTAAAAAAATAGTTTCGAAAAAGCATAGAGGGAAATTTAACCCTATCCTAAAATTATCATTTCTCTCATGCATTGAATTATTTTTAGTTCTTTCAAATTGTGATATAAATTCAGTCAGTGTATCACAAAAATAATGAACATTTCATAGTTCTTTTCAGCAGGTAATTTTCTATTTTAAATGTTACTTTTTTATTACTTATGGTGGACTTACCATTTCTCTAACCCCTTAACATTTTACACAGTATCATTTCAACTGGAATTATTGTGATAATATCAATGCAAACTGGTACACAAATGAAATAAAATAATGTTTCAGTATATTATATTTTTGGTCAAACGATTATAAAATAATTTGTTAACTGGTAAAAAAAGTATTTTTTTTGGCGGGGTTCGAGAGGAGGTGAGGTTCGAGAATGGGTACTTGGACGATAACTTATTTTGATAAATAAGACATCATTTTGATGGTAATGTAATTTCCACCAGAAAGACACACATTACTTTCACCAATCTCATTAAAATCATATCCTAATTGGAGCTCCTCTACTTTCTGTAAATAGGATCTGACAACATTGCATTAAAGGTCACATCAGATTGACATCTGAAGTTATTTTTATACATAAACAATTGCTCGATTTTAAACCAATTTAATAGCGCGTTTTTAACTGACTTCGGTAAAACATTTGTCACAGGGTAAGAAAAATATGCAGCTTGACCAGGACTCGAACCTGGTGCCTTTTGCTTACAGGGTTAATGCTCTACTGACTGAGCTACCCACCACTTCTACCCTATTGTGAGTATTCAATGTGACACATCAAAAATGGATGCCTCAACAACTGCTGTTCTAAATTACTGATATTAAAATTAAAGCCTGAACAAAGAAAAGTTGATTTGGCACTCTCGGGACTTTCTACAGAACACCATCTTGATTTTTGAAAAATATTCATATACATTAATGCAGTTACTTCCTCTGGTTATTCCTAACGATTTTGGCACATGCTGATTTGATTGGCTTACACAGAGGTCAATCTGAGATGACCTTCTACATGTGATCAGATTCATTTAGCATACTGAATCTGATTTTAATGAGACTGTACTTTCAGTATAAAAAAAAGAAGATATTTGAAAAAGTAACTTTGCAAGAATTGGACAATTTGTTGCATGATTTTGTGAGATTTAGACTGGTTGCCAATCTTTTTTTAATAAGTCTTTGCTGGAACCTAGCAGATTTAGCTACTGTTTTTTTCATATTGATAGTGATATATTTCCATGAATCCAGTGAATGTTCAAGTTGTCTTTTTCAGAGCATTAACTGAATAGTCAGTTTGAAAATTGGTAACATATCCCCTTTTCATCAAGCTTTCTCTCCCTATTAAAAATAGAGGTGTCTTGCTCTTGAATTAGGGTCAGAAAGGCCTGAAACCATTAAGGCGCAGTACCGAAAAGGACCAATATGGAAAAAGACCAAGACTGGACAGGGTTTTTTTTCCTTCCTGGGGGAAGCCACCTGCCGCCCTTCCAAAGGGGAATTTTCGCGCGATTTTAGAATTTTAGGGGAAAAAAAGGAGTTGATGTTCATGCAAACTGTACTAACTAAATACAGGTATCTACCATGGATGAACTTTGTTTGATCAGTTTATGATATAATGTCAGGAAATTCAAAAGGTTAAATATTGTATAACATTACAAGGACCAATGGTGAATAGATATTGGTTGAAAAGTAAACAACACAAATACAGATTTGACATCTTCATTGTCATTTCGGAAAACTTAATTGTCTTTATATACTGGTTTAATATATGCATTTGCTATACTTGAACTGTCAAAGACATATTCAATTTGTGCATAATATTTAAATATAAAAAAAATAGAAATATTAATAGTTTGATACATCAATTACCAAACATAATTGAAAAAAAAGGTGTTCATGTTAAAAAAAAAAAATATATTTTCCAACAAAATCATAAATCATAACCTGACTAAAAACATTATATGGAAATATCAAGTGAAATTAAAAAAAAGAAAAGAAAAAAATTGGGTACGTTATATATTGGGTACGTTTAAGTTTGGATACGTTTTGACTCGCTCCATTAGCGATTAGTGTCGAGTCATTTAAACACATTGGTACATCTATGCTATTTACCAGTTGGAATCTAGCTAGGTAAATCAATTAATCAATTTAAATCTTTTAAAAGAAACGGTAGTGAAGAAACATTGTTGATGTTTTTCGCAAATGGCCGCCATTGTGATGATTGCGCAATTTCATAGCAATTCCAAATGCAGGTGATAAACAAAAGTCGGTAGAGAGTGTGACAAATATAAACAAGTTATAAGCTGCCAATACCATCCGAGTATTCCACATCTTTGCATAATTAAGAAGCCTTAGAATGCTTGTTGATTGGATAATCCCACAGCAGGTGCTGGTTACGTAAAGTAGTATACAGTGTAGAGCGACCTGTATTTTTGTGCATTACGGAACTTTAAATAACCGCGGTACTAATTTACTGATTTCTTCTTCGTATGCGCCAAACATATTCGCCAATTTGAAGCGATTTTTTGGTTAAATCGTCGAAAAAAATCGAACCTTTTGGGTGGGGAAAAAAAATCAAAGGGGAATTTATGCTTAGTTTGGGAGAAAAAATGTCTTATTTTGCCGAGGGGAAGCCGCCGTTAAACGGCGGCTCATAAAGAAGGAAAAAAACCCCTGCTGGAATGGGCTGGTCCAGAAAGGCCCAGACCATAAAGGCCTTATCATTATTGATAATACAGGGCTTTTTTTCCTTCTATATTAGAGGCCGATCTTCGGTGACTTCCCAATCGTAAAAAGGCTATATTTTTCCCAATTTTGACCAAAAGAATTCCCAAAATCTAATGTTAAAATTCCCAATATGTTCCAACTATTTTTCTCCTTAAACCTATAAGCGAATATTCATTAACACAGAGAAAAAAACCCAGTAATGCAGTTGTTTCCGTAATGCACAAAATTATACGTCACTCTACACTGCATACTACTTAAAGTAAAGCACCTGCTGTTCGATGACCCAATCAACACACATTCTAAGGCTCAATGTGGAATACTCGGATCTTATTGGACGACTATCATTTGTCACACCTTCTACCGACTATTGTTTTACCTTCATATAGAGAGCTGTTATGAAGTTGCGCAATCATCTCAGTCAATGGCGGCTGTTTGCGAAGATACATTAGCATTTTTATTGCTTGTTTATCTTTTTAAAACATTCAGATCAGTTGTTCGGTTCACCAAGTAAGTTTTCAATACATAAACACATCAGTTATTTACCTTGATGTATAAATAACCAATTCCTTATTGCTAAGGAAAAAGTCAAAAACGTAGCCAAAATGAAACATCCCCCAAACATAACATACTCAATTTTTTTTTTTTTCGGCGTAGCTGTATAATTTCGATTTCAACTCGCATCTTAAACCAATCAAATGTACGCTAACAGCGGTAATTCTAAGCTGAATAAAAGGACTCCTGTTATTGGTTAACGCATCGTTATGGACTATAAAATTACTGTAAATAAGGGGTGCAGCTTGTATATATCATTCAGCTTGGTGTTATTACTTTTCTTTTTGATGTAAACATGAAAGTGATTTCAGTAAGTTAAATACAATCCTTTTCCATCAATTGAGGAATGCTACTTTGTGAAAATGTTTAAAACAACAAAAAAGAATCCGTGTTATGACATGAAACCCCTTAATTACTATGTATATTGAATTCTTCCAGCCTGCCGAGATGCTCTCATTGAAAATTAATTCGCCAAAACCAAAACAACTAATAACGCTTTTATATCATAATTGTCATATGCAATAATGATATGAACAAATATCAAACAAGCCTATTTACAGATATAATTTTTGTATTACCGTCTATTAATAAGTATATTTCATAGAAAAAATACTGAACTATTTCTAGAGCGTACTAAATTTGTTGAGCGTCGGTCTTTCGCGCGCTTTTCCTGGGAATGTTTAATATATTTCTTATATAAAATTATATCTAAATTATTGGAATATTTTTAATTTTTTTAAAAGTATTTTATATAATAATTATATCACCATTTATTTTGAATGATTTATTTTTAAAATTTAAAATTTTAATTTAAATAAAGTTGTAATGTTTTATTTCAATAAAATTTTTATTTCTATTTATTTTTAAATATAATGTACCAAATGAATGTGCATTTGACATTTCAACTAAAGCATATATAAACACAAAAATATATTGGAGCCACTTGTTAAAAAATCTGCCTCCAACTTAAGAGATTTGGCTCTATCTGGTGAATGCGAAAACAATTTTGCAGCTAGTGCTAGTCTTGGTGTTGACACCAAGGAGGAAGATTGTTTATGGACATTAGTACCATTTTAAATAGTGCAGCGATTTGAACCAAAGACAGCTCTGTTTTATGTCTAGTTGTTATATAAATTCGTTTTGATTCTTTAAGATTCATAAGACTGTTAGAATATTACTGTGTATTGAGTCTACCTTTTTCCCAAAACGCCCCGAAATCGCGTTTCAATTTTCCCAAAATAGAAGGCTAAGGCCCCTTCCCAAATTTCGAAAAAAAAGCCCTGTTAAATATCAGTAATAACTGAATATACTAAATATTATCAAAACATTATCAAAATTGTGAATCTATTGATAATAGTTATGTTACAAATCAAAACAGCCCTCCTGCTTTCTCACTTGGGACATAAAACATACTGTTATCCACCCTTTTCAGGCCTTTTTTTGATGTTTTTGGGAAAGGTGGCGGGTCCTTTCAGGAGGGGAAAATACAGTAGAACTTCGATGAGTCAAACTTCTAGGGACCGTGTCAA